>JAVJIF010007196.1:0-219872 GCA_038442645.1 Agave tequilana
TGATCAGATTTATGATACACATGTGCTTATCCATACTCGCCATCTGGCTTCGCATCACCACTCGCCGGGGAGTTCTGACTCCTCTGGATCCTCATGTCTAGGTCTTGGAGCTTGGAGCGTGTGAATTCTCCCAGTTGCTGATCAGAGTGGCGCGGGCGGTAGCGTGGATCTCCAGTAGACCATCCAGAGCCCCATCCTTTCAGGCCCCCTTGTTCGGCTCTAGAGTTTTCCTGTTATGACTCTGAGCCGTCATTTTATATGTTCATACTTGTACATCCTTGTATTCTCACAATTGCGCCATGGTGATGTAATATTATTGTAATATTGTGTCACGTCTGGTGATAACTTTGTAATTGTACTCTATTGTGGAATGTATAATGCACCATGTGCTTCCGTACTCTGATTCTTACCTGTACTGATGCTTAGCGTGCATACGTGAGGGTATTTCTTACCTGCGTATATACGTCGCAGTGACGTCTCCGTACCCGCCAGATCAGGGCGTTACAAATTATGTGTCAAATAATTCAAGTAAAATATAACAATATATAGACTTGTCCTTTTAATTTCCTAATTCGAAATTATAACAATAATGATTTCTAAAGGTTATTTCAATTTTTTTTAACTAATTTACTTCTAAAATTCTAATCAATAAGTCCAACTAAAATTTCAGAAATGAACTAGCAGTAATTAATTAACAATTGACTATAAAATTTAAAGTAATTAAACTATGCAATTATAAACTAGAAGGGATTAGATAATTACAAGAATTTAGACAATTCTATTTTAGTTAACTAATACAGTAGAAATAAATAATTAATTAACTAATGAATGTATGTAAAATCTTGTAATATGAGTTTATAAATAAGACAAGATTTAAATAATTTAAATTATCTTATAAAAGATTTTCTTTTCTTAACACACTAAATAAGATGTTATAAAAGAAAACAATAAATAAAAGTTTGCAATGAAGGATTTGACCTTGTAATAATTAATACAAATAGATTTGTAACGAATAAAGTTATTAAGGTTATTAAGATTTTCTTTAGATTTTGTAATAACGTTTTACAATGAAAACAATTAGATTATGAAAAGATTTTTCCTTAAATCTAAAAGATTTGTCCTTTAAGAATTTGAACAAAAATTTTACTGCGCAAGAACTTGTAAGAGATAAATACTAAATTATATTTGAAAGATTCTTGTAACACATAAGATAAGTTCTAAATAGTTTAAAAAGATTTTACAAACTATTTTGTAATGAAATAGTTTAATGAAATCCTTTAACTAATTAGGTAAGAACTTGTAAAAATAAATTGTAAGAATGAAAAGAAAAAAATTCCTTTTTAAGATTTTTTTTTAAAAAACTAATTATCTTTACTTGAAAGGACCAATTTCTATTTACATGAAAATTATCAAATAAAGATCTATCTTCTAGAGTTGGTTACAATACAATATTTTCTATTTTTTTTAAAAATGCAACAACTTTATTTATAAATCTATAAACCAATTGATAATTATCCTAAAAATGCAAGTAATATAAAAGATTTAAAGGCAGAATATTGCTGGCATGGGGTGACCTTCATGCAGAAGCAACTGCCCTAGAAGATAGATGACCGGTCCCTCATTCGGACCTTAGAATGACCTCCTCTCCTAACCGTAAAAGTTCCCCGGTAGATCACCAGCACTCAGCCCCGAACGAAGAGTTAGACCTCTGCTCAGATGAAAATGTGTTGCCCGTATGTAATATAATTCTCGGAGAAATCACCAAAAAAATCGAACCAGAATTTTGTAAGAAAGAATTTTGGAGGAGGAGACGGAGATTGTAGGATTTTACAGTGAACAGACTGAACTGCGAGAAGCTATTTATAAATTCTCGGAGTTCATCTGTTATAATAGTCTCACTCCAAAATCTGCGCACGATCGTTGCAGTTCACGTGCAGATCCGGGAGTGGGTCAAAACGAATAGAAAATTTTGAAAAATCAAAACAGAATTTTAAATAAATTAAAAAAGAAAATTCGATAAAAAGTTTTTAGGTTCAAGGCCTCCTCTCCTAGCGGTAAAAGTTTCCCCGGTAAATCACAGCACTCAGCGCCCGAACGAAGAGTTAGACCTCTGCTCAGATGAAAATGCGTTGCCCATTTGTAATATAATTTCTCGGAGAAATCACCAAAAAACCGAACCAGAATTTGTAAGAAAGAATTTTGGAGGAGGGGGACGGAGATTGTAGGATTTTTACAGGGAACAGATGAACTGCGAGAAGCTATTTATAAATCTCAGAGTTCATCTGTTATAATAGTCTCGCTCCAAATCTGCGCACAATCGTGCAGTTCACGAGCAGATCTGGGGAGTGGGTCAAAATCGAATAGAAAATCCCGAAAAATCAAAACCGAATTTTAAATAAAATTAAAAAAAGAAAATTGATTAAAAAAAAGTTTTTTAGGTTCAAGGCCCCCCTGAATTGAACTGCATTCGTGTCCGTAGGTCATGGGCGCGCGCCACCCGCACCCGGCCCTGTTTGGTCATCGTGTGTGCGCTCATGTGGGGATGTGGCCCATGGCCCAACACTCATAACAATAGGCATGGGAGGAGTTGGTATATATACTACCAAACCTCCCATCTCCTATTCAATGTGAGACTAAAACCAAAGTCAAATAAGAGGGAAACTCAAGTTTTTCCTCCAACTCAAAACACATCCAACATCTCCTAGTGGACAACCCCAGTGCTCTGCCTATGAGGAGAATATTTTTCAGACAGTGTGTCTTGCAATCAAGCCTTCTAAATTTCACTTCTCACTGTTATTCTCTCATGCCTCAAACATACTTGTCATTTGTATTTCATCATCCTGATTATGGTACGGAACCAGACTAGAACATAGTTCTTGAAGGAGACGAAGATATGATTAGGTCAAAATAGAGTCAAAACAACAAGTTGTCGACTGTCAACATATGTCTGTCGACAGGCTGTGGTCGACAGCTGAAATACGACAGTCGACAGAGATTTTTTGAGAGCCAGAGTCATGACAGTCTGTCGACAGGACCTCTCACTTGTCTACAGGTCCGTGATTGTCGGCAACAATATGCACCTGTCGACAGTTCTACTGGTATCAAGATATCTGACTCTAAGTAGGAGTTGATTTTTTAGTCTGATTGGAATTTCAATTGGTTTTATTTGTCTTCCATATAATTAGATTTCTAGTTAGATTAATTATTTCATTTTATTGCCTATATAAGGCTATCATATCTTTCTTTTTAGATATAACTTTGATTATCAATAAATTCAAATTTTCCTCTTTCAATTGCTCATAAATTCAAATTTGTTATTCTTTGCTCATGAATTCGAGTGCTTTTCTTACCTGAAGATATCTTTTAGGGTTTATTAGCGCTAGAACAAGACCTAGCCGGTGGTGTTGCTTTCTTTTCTACGTTAGTTCTCTTATACGTGTTGTTTTCTCCTGTGAAATGAATTAGAAAGCATGTTAGAATGACACAGAGGAAGGAAGCATATTTCACACAAAAATCATGAAAATGGGGACTGTCTAAGAAACTATCGAAGCTAAGGCCTGCTTGGTAAGGATGGAAGTGAGGAAGTGAGAAAGTGTAATAGTTCCCTCTAGAACTTGGGAATTAGTTTGTAAGTTTTCCGGTGTCTGGATGTTATTGGAAAGTGTGGTTTGAAAAATGTTATGTCTTTTCAGGTGTTTGGATGGTAATGTGAAAGTGGAAGCAGAAAAGTTGACTGCAAAATAATATTAAAATAAAAATTAATTAAAAAAAAAAAAAAATTGGACTGTAATTAGAATGCAAGTGAGATTATATGATCAAAAAATTAATTATTTTGTATTACAACTTATTACAAATGAGATTTACATGACCACAAAATTAACTGTAGCATTTGGGAAGTGAGGAAATGGTGTGTAAAAGAGAAAAGAGAAAAGGAAAAGAGGTTTTTTTTATTTTCTTTTTCCACTGTTTGGATAGACAGGGAAGTGAACAATATACATCCCTATTTCCTTATTTTCGCCTACTTCCTTGCAACCAAACACGCCCTAAAAGAATTTGAAATCTAAGGTAATCAAAATCGAGTAGTCATTCTGCATCAAAATGCTATCCATTGTGGCTTCAAAAGTTAGTACAGACATGAGTGAAGTATCCAAGGACTTTCACGCCCTTTGAGAATGAATTAGACTTCTCGAAGCAATGTTGACCTGTTAGTAAATGGCGCCCCCATAGCATCGTCTCTTGAGAGTTCTATTAGGGCAACAGAGTGGAAAGGTTCCACAAATCAACGAGAAATTTAATGAAACAATAAGCAAACTTCGTTTTGCAACCTCAAAGGAAAGAAATAGTGCCCATCAGGGACAAACTTAACAACCCAATTATCAGGGGGAAAAAGAAAAGGGATTTTCTCATTTTCCATTTTCAGTTCAAAACAAAAAGAAAAGTGAGAAATGAGTTTTCTCACTTCTCATTTGTCACGTCCCACTGATCAAAATAGAGTACATGACATGATCGGCAACCTGTACACGTCGAGTAGAACGTCCCATCGTATACACGTTAAGCCTACTGTAGATCTGTACAAGTTTTCTTATATGGTAAAAACACTGCTGATATATTACAAGTAACAAGAGTACATAACACAGTCAATACAGTACCAAAAGTACAGTACAGTACACCAGAGTCCATCAGCATAATTATACAGTAACAAAAACAAAAAACATATGTACATCTATAAAACATACTGCGAACTCAAGAAGAGACAACAAGTTCACGAACTGTCCTACAGCTGCTCAGCCAAACCGTCTAGATACTCCACGTCCTCCTCTGATGGTATAACCACAGACTCTATATCTGGGCAAGCAAACCCAGGGTCTCAGATGCGACCGAGCAAGTGTACAAAGAAAAGGCAAGAAGAATAAAAAATAAGATAATGAAATATGCAGAAGGCTGAAGCAAGACGTGTAATAAGATGACGATAATCAAAACATCAGGGAAGTACTTTTCACTACATGTCTAGGAGGATCTACATGTGTGATACGAGAGACTAATATTATCGAGGAGTTCTGATCAGGTGGGTGTATCCCGTGCATACCCGGGATCACGGCCTTTATCAAAACCCCTGGCTGCTAAGACCAGGGCCCTCCGCTAAGAGGGGAACAATAATCAAGTAATGAGAGCTCATGGAGCTATACAATCGGTAGGTAGCACTACCATCCCCTGCAGTGGGAGAACAATATGGATCCAGTACACCCACCTAATAAGATCTGATCAATCATCCAGTCTCCCCATCCCCAAGTGAGTTCAGTTAAGGATGACAAGTCAAGACACGAGGTAACTGAAATAGGTGACATAAAGAGAGTAACCAAGTGTTACGGCCTGCATTCTATAGTTATGTAGATGAGTGTGCATGTTTATAGCAAATAATTGGCATAAATAATGTAATCAACTATCATGTGTAACATGAAGCACTACCAGACGTATCAAAGTAACATGTAACGGTAGTACGTAATCACAGTAACATGTAACGGTAGGACATAATAGAAATACATGCAGTTATCCCGGTATCTTTATGTAACATGCACACTCAAACATCCATAGGCCAAGTTCCTATTCTGATATCCTACTCAACACCTAGAGCCAGGTCAAATATCCAGACTAATCATAATATAGGAAAGATACGACTTAAAAATGATTGAAGAAAATCACAAGAATACAGGGAAACACTTGCCTTAGACAAGACGTTCTCGCTGTCCTGATCGCAACGAGACCAAGAACGCGCGATTCTGACGTCAATTGATCAATTTATCGTCCGACGCACGACTCAGGGTCTATTTTGTAAAATCTGAAAGTACACAAGGGTTACCCGAGAATTTGCAGGGTATAAACGCAATAGTATTAATTTCTAAGGGTCTGTTTGAAATTTACCTTTTAATGAAGCGGGTGTGGTTTGCGGGTCGCGGACCGGGTAGTAACCAAACCCGTTATGGGTTTGGTTTGTTCCCCTGCACAGCGCTGCGCGCGCTGTGATCTGTGGCCGCAACAGCAGCACGAGCTGCTGTTGGCCGCGGCTGAGGCGGGCGCGGTGGTGCTCCGGCTACGCGCGGCGCGCGGCTCAGGTGATGGCCGGAGCTCTGACGATGCTCCGGTGATGAAGGTGGAGGGAGTGAAAGTGAGAGGGGAGAAGAGTGGTTGTGGGGTTTAGGGAAGTGGGGGTGGCGATGTTGTGGTGGTGATCGGGTCCAGCGGTGGCGTGGTGGCCACGCGAGGCTCCGGCGACGCTGATGGTCGGCCGACGATAGAGAGAGAAGGTGGTGGTGGTTGCGTTGAGGGTGCTGGCGACGTTAGGCGGCGGTGGTGGTGTTGGGTGGCTGCGTTGGGGTTGCTGGTGGCGCTAGGAGGCTGCGGGGGCGGCGGTGGTGTTGGCTGGCGTTTGAGGGTTGTGTTGGGGCTGTAATGGGTTCACGCGAGAGAGAGAGAGAGAGAGAGAGAGAGAGAGAGAGAGTGAGAGAGAGAGAGACTGTTTTATTTTGTTTAGGGTTAAACCAAAAATATAAGATGTTGATGCTATTTATATGACAATTAAGAAGAGTGTAGAATGTTTAAGAAGGGTGTAGAAGTATTAAGAAAAATCTTGATGTCGGTAACCGAGTTCTCTGGAAACTCTGGTGATGAAACAGTGTGTTCTCTGGAAACTCTGGTGATGAAACAGTGTGAAGGAAATAGGATTAGTGTAATATATTTATTTATGATATTTAAATAATAGGGTCCGAATTTGACTAGTGTCGAACGGTCCCAAAAATTAGGAAAAATAGGGAATATTAACAAAGACATAAGGAAAAATCGGATTGTAAAAATTTAAAGCGGTTTGTAAATTAAAAATCCCGAAAGGATCCGTGAGACCGGGCGACGCCCATTCGGCCCGTTTTGAACTAATTCTGAAAATTTGTCAAAAATTCTTGAAGGTAGAAAATAATATTTTAAAGCTTATTATAGAAGTAGATTCTAGAAATTTTACCTCATTTGCAAATTAAAAATCGCTGAGTGAATCATCTGTTTTAGTTAACTCCAATATGGATATTTTCCAATTTAATTCGGAAAAAGTTTAGAAAAATTTTTAAAAAATCTAAATGGTGAGAAAAATCAATTGTAGCCCTGACACTAGTATGGTCGGATTTTCGAATTGGTCAATTTTCTACATACTTCATATCATATCAGACGGTGACACGTAAACTGATAGCGGAGGGTTACACATTTCCCCCCACTTTCCATGAATCCAAACACGCCCTAACATGTCCAGCAATCCTGGTACCCTGAAGAAGTAAATTAGGCATCAATGTGTTATCTACTTTTAACCAGTTAATCACATTTCAGCGAGATAATCACAAAGGATTTCATTTAATATTACTTTAAACAGCCGTGCGAGTAATAAAAAAACTCTGCCAAGATGTACACATCTCCATTATAAAGCTGGTCTCACTAACAATTCTCGTGTCAGGGCTTATTTTTACGAGGAGGGCGGCGCGCGAAGCGGGAGACCGACGGGTGAGAGAGTGAAGAGAGGAAGGGAGAGGGAGGAACTAGGTTTTGAGATAGGAGAAGAGAGAGTGAGAAAATTAATTTCAAATTGAGATATACTTGATTTTTACACTTAAATTGGGTGTGTAAAATATAAAGGTATTTAGGCTATTTTGGAGGATCTATTATTGATTTACTGAATCTGCTCACTAATGGTGTACTTAACACTTTTGAGTTTTAAATAACCACACTCGGTAGAAAGACGACTGTATTTATTTTCTTGACAAATTTCAATTTAGTTTTTATGATATAAGAAAAAAAAAGTCTTGATATAATTCAATATTTGATGGAGGAACTATTAATATAATGCAAACTCAGATAGAAAGAGAGAGAGAGTTCGTTGTTGGTGTATCTGAGAAAGGGAATCCGGAGCGCTATTTATAGCGCTCTGGGAGGGGCATTCTCGTCCGCAAATGTCCAACAGTTGCAGCGGTTCGGACCGAACCGTTGCAACCGTTCGGTCCAACCGCCCAAACTGCACAACGGTCCAACCGCCCAACCGCTTGGACGGTTTTTCAGACATTCGTTGGGCGGGGCGGGCGGTCCGTTGGCGAAGCGGATCGGATAGCGGAGCGGGTCTGATTCGGGTAGCGGAGCGGCCCATTCCCTTGAGACCCGATTCCAAAAAGAACCAGGCCAGGTAGGGAACCCGAATCCAGACCCGAACCCAGACCCAGGCCCGAGCCCGAGCCCGACCCGGCCCCGGCACCGGCCGGCGCGCGCGCATGCACGCATGAGCGCGCATAGTTCCCTCCTTTTCGCGCGCGAAAACTCCAAGTACCCAAAGGGCACGCCCTGTGTTCTCAATTTTTCTCTATTTATACACCACAAACTTCCATCCCATGGCCAATGTGGGACTAAATGCTTTTAGCTACCTTTAGTCCCATTTTGGCTTTGAATTAGGCAATCTTTAGACTTGAATATCTCATTCATTCGAAGTCGGAATTGAACATGTGAATATACCACGTTCATCCCCAAAGGAAGGAGAACATACTCCAACCATCATTCAATTGATTCGATCAACGGATTTCGCCATAATTCAACTCAAAGATTCGCATTTATATTCTTCAATTCCAATAATCCCCCACAATGAATGGAGATTCAAGGAAATGACACACAAAGAGACTGACTCTATTGTGAAAGGTACATTAGAAAAGAAACTGCATCAGGATAGGTGAACTAGGTCTTGAACCTTCCATAGCGAAAGCTTTATCGGACTTACTGGCTAATCAGTGAACTAGGTCTTGAACTGTTCGCTGTTAGTGTAAGCAAGTCAACAAGCTTCACACAGTGACTTTCCAAATCAACTTTGGTTCTCGGTGTGTCCGTTTTGGCCCTGAACATTCTTGGTTTCAAAGAGTATATTTAGGGAATAACAGCCTCTATAGAAATTCCCAAAGAGCCGACCCAACTCTATACTCACATAGGTGATCGTCTTATTAAGAGTAGTCTACTCTACTCCACTTGTATAGTAACAAGATATAGGCATCATTAAAAGCGTTAAGCTTATCCTTTATCCACTTGTAGAAAAGCACTTATGTGCACCTTAGGAATGGATTGGAGTCAAGCTCCCAAGTGCTTACTTGTTGAGTCAATCATAACTAGTTTTTCCTCTTGAACTTAGTCCGTGGGATCTCCAGTCGCTAAGTGAGATTTCTATTAAGCTGACTCGGTAATGTTAGGCTTTTAGACCCATTCCCCTCGATGCGCAGTTTTATACGCTCTCCACTTAAACCTTTAGTAAGCGGATCCGCTAAATTATCCTTTGACGATACAAAGTCAATAGAGATAATTTCATTTGAGAGCAACTGCTTCACGTATTATGTCTACGATGAATATGTCTAGACTTACCGTTGTATATAACATTTTGTGCCCTAGATATAGCTGCTTGATTATCGCAGTGTATACATATAGCGGGCACTGGCTTTTGCCATAATGGTATATCTTCCAAAAATTGTCGAAGCCATTCTGTTTTTCTCCGGCCTATCTAATGTTATGAATTCTAATTCCATAGTGGAACGGGTAATACATGTTTGCTTGAAAGATTTCTAGGATACCGCTGCTCCTCCTAGAGTAAATACGTATCCGCTAGTTGATTTTGATTTCTCAGAATCTGCAATCCAATTAGCATTACTGTATCCTTCAAGTACAGGTGGATACTGACCATATCTCAAGGCATATTCCTTGGTATGTGATACGTAACCCAATACTTATAGTAGAGCAGTCCAATATTGATCACTAGGATTACTAGTGTATCTGCTTAACTTGCTTACATCGTAAGCAATATCGGGTCCAGTGCAATTCATCAAATACATTAGACTTTCGATAATCTG
Source organism: Agave tequilana (assembly GCA_038442645.1). Taxonomy (NCBI): domain Eukaryota; kingdom Viridiplantae; phylum Streptophyta; class Magnoliopsida; order Asparagales; family Asparagaceae; genus Agave; species Agave tequilana. The sequence continues at coordinate 9,903 of JAVJIF010007196.1, forward strand.
AGAATACTCCAACTGGCGTATTCCAGTTCCTGTATTCTTATGAAGGTTGACGTGTGGGAGAAAAGGATTTGTATTCTCCTTTATCCCATGATCCTTGAATCTTTCTATCATCTTATCCACGTAGTGAGATTGAGATAGACTGATTCCATCTGGTGTTCTGGAGATTTTAATTCCTAAAATTACATCAGCAACCCCCAGATCCTTCATGTCAAAACAGTTGGATAACATTCTTTTAGTGGACTTAATAATTTCAATATTAGTCCCAAGTATCAACATGTCGTCTACATAAAGACAAACAATGATACATGCATTTCCAACTGTTTTAGTGTACACACACTTATCGCATTCATTGATAGTGAATCCATCTTTGATCATGACAGTATCAAATTTCTCATGCCATTATTTTGGGGCCTGCTTTAAACCGTATAAGGATTTTACCAATTTACACACCTTGTGTTCTTGGCCCTTGACTATAAATCCTTCAGGTTGCTCCATATATATCTCTTCATTTAATTCACCATTTAAGAATGCAGTCTTGACATCCATTTGATGGATATCTAAGTTGTGCAATACTGCAATTGCAATTAACATCCGAATGGACGTTATTCTTGTTACTGGTGAATAAGTATCGAAGTAGTCAAGTCCTTCTTTTTGTCGATAACCCTTGGCTACTAATCTAGCCTTGTACTTATCGATAGATCCATCGGGTTTTAATTTTCGGTTTGAAAATTCACTTACACCAATTGGTTTACTGCCAGGAGGTAAGTTTACCAATTCCCAAGTATGATTACTTAGTATGGATTCTATTTCGCTATTTATACCTTCTTTCCACATTTGTGCTTTTGGGGTTGACATAGCCTCTTTAAATGTTTGAGGCTCGCTTTCAATAGCGTATGCTATGAAATCTGGACCAAAAGATTTTGAGATTCTAGATCTCTGACTTCTTCTTGGTTCAGTTTCCGCATTAACAATTGGTTCCTCGGGGCTTTCTTCCCTGAACGCCATCTCATGTGTTCTTTTCCCAGAAGTCTTATCTGCTTCCCGTTTGTATGGAAAGATATCTTCAAAGAACACAGCATCTCTAGATTCGATAATCATGTTTACATGAATATCTGGTATTTCTGATTTATGAACCAGAAATCTGTAGGCCACTACTATTCAAGGCATAGCCTATGAATATGCAGTCCATAGTTTTTACTCCCAACTTAGTCTTTTTAGGTAATGGTGCCAGCACCTTTGCAAGGCACCCCCACATTTTGAGGTAATGGTAGGAAGGTGTCCTTCCATGTCATAACTCAAATAGTATAAGACCAAGTTTCTTGTGAGGTACTCTATTTAGAATATAATTTGCAGTTAATAGAGCTTCCCCCCACAAGTTCTGCGGAGCTCTAGAACTTACGAGCATGGAATTTACCATCTCCTTCAAAGTTCCGTTCTTCCATTCAGCAATTCCATTTTGCTGAGGAGTATATGGTGCTGTTGTTTGATGGATTATACCAAAATTAGCACATAACTCACTAAATCATTTGATTCATATTCTCCGCCTCTATCGGATTTTAGAATCTTGATTTCTTGTTGAGTTGATTCTCAACTTCGACTTTATATGTTATAAACATATTTATTGCCTCATCCTTACTGTTTTAAAAGATACACATAACAGTATCTTGTACAGTCATCAATAAAAGTAATAAAATACTTTTTACCGCCTCTAGTTGGCATAAACTTCAAATCACACAGATCGCTATGAATTAACCCTAAAGGTTCTGTATTTCGATCAATTGAGTGAAATGAATTTTTCGCCAACTTGGTCTCAACACAAATCTCACACTTGCGAATTTCTTCCAAGTTGAGTTTAGGAATATATCCCAGATTAGACAAGTTCTTTAATGACTTGTAATTTACATGCCCCAATCTAGCATGCCACAAAATAGGAGACTCAAGCAAATAAACAGAAGATTTTCTTTTATTTATAAGCTTCGGGTACAAATACACAGACTTTTTATCTACCACTGCAACATTGGCTTTAAAAAGTCCATCAACAAGAGAACCCTTTCCCACATACATCCCTTCCGTAGTAAGTATAAATTTATCGGATTCAAACATCATTCTAAATCCTTTCTTACTAAGTATTGATCCGGAGATCAAATTTTTGCGGATGTCTGGAACATGAAGCACATCGTTAAGACTAAGCTCTTTCCCCGATGTCCACTTCAGGATGACCTTGCCCTTTCCTTCAACCTTTGAGGCAGCTGAATTACTCATGAATAGTTGCTCATCTTGCTCTAGTCTTTGATATTCAGAGAATAATAACTTCTCAGAGCAGATGTGCCGGGTAGCTCCAGTGTCTACCCACCAATCCTTATTATTGGTTGTCAGATTCACTTCTGACACCACAGCTGAAAGGCTTGGAGATTCATGGTTGGTCAAGTTCGCCTGTGGATGGCTCTTCTTGTTCTTCTTGAGACGGCTGCGACATTCATTCGCCTTATGCCCCTCTTTGTTGTAGATGTAGCAGGTTCCTTTGAAGCGCATGTTCTTGCCTTCTTGGGCCTTGCCTTTGTACCCCTGGGAAGTCTTCTTCCGCTTTAAGCTTTTGGAAGTAGACGCTTTCCCCTTTGAGTCTTCGATCACATTGGCTTTTGCTTCGTAGGAGTTCTTGCTGCTCCTTTTCTCGGACTTGCGGTTGTCTTCCTCGATACGAAGCCCACAATGAGATCTTCCAACTTTAGCTCCTTTCGCTTATGCTTCAGGTAGTTCTTGAAATCTCTCCATGCAGGTGGGAGTTTCTCCACGATAGTTGCCACCTGAAAAGTTTCAGGAAGAATCATACCTTCGGCTTCTATCTCATGCAAGATAAGTTGGAACTCTTGCACCTGACTGATTACAGTCTTGCTATCCACCATTTTGTACTCCAAAAATCGTCCTACGACGAACTTCTTGGTACCAGCATCCTCAGTCTTGTACTTCTTGTCAAGACTGGCCCATAACTTCTTTGCCGTTGTGATGGGACTGTAGACATTGTAAAGAGAGTCATCCAGTCCATTTAAAACATAATTTCGGCGAAGGAAGTCACCTTGTGTCCAAGCATCGACTGGAAGGACTGAGTCCCGATCAGTTCCGGGTTCTGGTGGATCTTCCTGCAGGAATTTGGCCAGATGAAGAGTGGTCAAGCAGAAGAGCTTCTTCTGTTGTCACCTCTTGAATTCTGTGCCGTCAAACTTTCCTGGCTTCTCCGGCTTCGGGTTAGGAAGTGGAGTAGGCATCAAAGCTTGGAGCTGCATGTTTTGTGCCTTGCTTGTACTACCTTGATTAGTCTCAAACATTTTCTGCAAGTTCAAGCAGAATAGAAGTAAGAAACTTCAATAATATAATTGTCTTAAGATTGTTGGTTCTCTGCTTAACAGGAATCAATCTGACAACTAATCAAGATCACTGAGATATCAACAATCTAATTGGCCAGGTCGGCAAATATCTGGTGGGAGGTTTTCCGTTCAATAGAACGTTCCTTAATTTAAGAACCACCTTTCAATTTCCTTCCTTGGTTAAACACCAATTAGACTGAATTTAAGTCAGTCTCGATATACTGAATATCAGTATATTCCCTGTATAAAGAAATTAATTCACTTATACAGTATTTGGAGTGAGGTACGCTTAGAGCGAATCTCCTTAAGACAATTACGTTCCCCGCACTGGTGCTAACGGGATAATGGACGCTGGTCTCCCAAGATACAACACTCTTCACGGTATCTGGATAGCACTACCAAATCACTGTACGGTCGAACCGTAATCAACCAGTACCTTCACAGGATCGTTGAAGCAGCGGTACAAGGACAAATTTCGGATGAATATTTGCCTTTACTTTGGGAGTAGCACCCACTGTGAGGACGAAGGAAGGTTGAAGAATATTCGTCTTCAGAAGTCCCAGATTCAAACAACAATTCTATTAAAAGAATCTGTTGAATTTCCTGAGCCCTCTTTCAGAATGAATTTTGCAGAATCTCCTTTGGAAGTCGCTTCGGAACTCTACTTCCTAATTCAGAACGCAGACTTACTTCTGCTTCAGAACTCAGATAGAAGAGAGAGAGAGAGAGAGAGAGAGAGAGTTCGCTGTTGGTGTATCTGAGAAAGGGAATCCGGAGGGCTATTTATAGCGCTCCGGGAGGGGCATTCTCGTCCGCAAATGTCCAACAGTTGCAGCGGTTTGGACCGAACCGTTGCAACCGTTCGGTCCAACCGCCCAACCGCTTGGACAGTTTTTCAGACATCCGTTGGCGGGCGGGCGGTCCGTTGGCGAAGAGGATCGGATAGCGGAGCAGGCCCAGGCCCCGGCACGGGGCCGGGCGCCGGCCGCGCGCGCATGTGCGAGCATAGTTCCCTCCTTTTCGCGCGCGCGAAAACTCCAAGTACCCAAAGGGCACGCCTTTTGTTCTCAATTTTCTCTATTTATACACCACAAACTTCTATCCCATGGCCAATGTGGGACTAAATGCTTTTAGCTACCTTTAGTCCCATTTTGACTTTGAATTAGGCAATCTTTAGACTTGAATATCTCATTCATTCGAAGTCGGAATTGAACATGTGAATATACCGCGTTCATCCCCAATGGAAGGAGAACACACTCCAACCATCATCCAATTGATTCGATCAACGGATCTCGCCATAATTCAACTCAAAGATTCGCATTTATATTCTTCAATTCCAACAATAAGCAGCCTCAAAAAATAAGTCAATATTTTTTTAGATAATTTTACTCTCAAATAAAAAGTTTAAAATATAAAATTAACTTTTTAAATATTAACAGTTTAGTACAACAGTCAGTTAGTATACACATGTAATTAGTAAGTACAACTAACCTCTATAATTTTAATTCTTCTTCAACATTAAAGCTCTCTCTATTATTCAACCCATAATAAACTATAGAAATTTAAAACACCCCTCTTAAAAAAACACTCACCGTGATTTTAAAATGTTATGGACAAGCAAATGATAACTTGAGAGCATTACAACGGTGAAAAGGTGAGTTTTTACCATTTAAATTTATTGATTTTTTTTCGTATAGGTTTGTCATTTGTAACTCGCCCACATTCTGTCGTTAATCACTGCTTTGTTTTGTGTTTTTGTTATCCTCTGCGAAGGAAAAAACAAGAGAAAAAAGAAAACAGTAAACATCAAAATCTGTATGCATCCGAAGATTTTTTTGGTTCAATAATTGAGCATGATAGATTAGCAAAAGGTTCGATTTTTCATGTATGAGTGATACACACAACAGGGGGGCAGGAGGGAAACTTAACAAATAAAATTTTATTGTTTATGTGATATTTATTATTATTTTTTTCTAATACGAAAGCATATATAGCATGGTGTTAAGAACTAAGAATTGCGAGCGTTATGGTAAGGGTTTGAGTTTTTATGCATGTGAATTTGAAATTTTTTAATAATTAATTATTAACAGCAAAGTGCGCCCTGGGAACCTAATCAAGATAATTATTTGTTGCATGTTATTCAAATTGGAGCTATAAGAGTTCAAACTGGCATACTTTTTCTCTTATGAAAAGGAAAATTCATTTCACCCAATGGATTTCTATTTTTTGATGTTTTTCTTTCCATATTTTTTTCTCTTATGAAAATAGTTATATGTCTCACTACGTAGCTTTGTCTTTTTCAAAATTAAACATAGATCTCTGCCCATTCATAGTAATAATAAAAAGGGAATTTAATTTCCAATTGAGAGTATAACTAAAGTTTTACACTTTGCTGTTTGGGTTAAGGGTGGAAGTGAGGAAGTAAGGAAGTGAAGAAGTAGTAATAGTTCCCTTGGAACATGAGAATTGGTTAGTAAGTTTTTCGGTATTTGGATGTTGTTGGGAAGTGTGATTTGAAAAATGTTATGTCTTTTCCGGTGTTTCGATGGTAATGTAAAGTGGAAGTGGAAAAGTTGACCGCAAAACAATATTTAAATAAAATTAATTAAGAAAAATAAAAAATGAACTATAATTATAATGCAAGTGAGATTTACATGATCAAAAAAATTAAGTGTTTTGTGCTATAACTTATTACAGATGAGATTTACATGATCACAAAAATTAACTGTAACACTCAGGAAGTGAGGAAATGGTTGTGTAAAGAGAAAAGAAAAAAGGAAAATAGGTTTTCTTATTTTCTTTTCTAAATGTTAGATAGATAGAGAAGTGAGCAATTATATTTTCCCATTTACTACTTCCGCTCACTTCCTTGCAACCAAACACGCCCTTTATAAATATAAAAATATAATTTTCTGAATGTACAAACTATGTGTCTACCGTCATGAAACCCAATCCACGGAGCAAGCGGGGGGTAACCTCAACTCGGCGGTGACCCCACCACCAGTCACCCCCAACAACCCCCAGTTCCCCCATTTCCTCATTGATTCCCCTTTCAATTTTCAATCTCTCTCTCTGTCTCTCCCTCTCTTCGTCAACAAAAGCTTTTCGCCCAATCTTCTCCCAGTCTCAGTCAACCTCTCCTCCTTCAAACCAAAAAAATCAGTCTCTTTGTTCCCATCTCCCTCTCTCTGTGGATCTATCCTGATAGATGTCGTCGGAGATCGAGGTGGTGGAGGAGGCGAGGGTAGAGAGGAGGCGGCGGCGGCGGAGGAGGGGGAGGGGAGGAGCCGGCGGAGTCCCTGAAAAACGGGAGTGTACCACGGCCGCCGCGTACGGAGATCTCGAGAAGCTGCAGAGATTGGTCGAGAACGACGGCTGCTCCGTCACCGAGCCCGACGGCGGCGGGTACTACGCGCTCCAGTGGGCCGCGCTCAACAATCGCACTGCCGCCGCCCAATACATCATCGAGGTTCGATGATCTTCTGTGGAATAATTGGTTTGGTTGCTTGGCCGATTGATTTTTTACTGTGACGCTTGAGTTTGGACCTCAAGGTGGAATCTTGGGTTGGGTGGGGCAATTTGGTTGCTGATGTTTAATTTTCGTGGAATGCCCTGATCCGTTCCCTCTCTTGTCACTCTGAAGAAGTGGAAGTGTGGAAATTGGAATCTGGGTGCTTAAAATTGGGAGGCTTTTGCAAGTGAATTGAACTGGAGGATTGCAGTGCGAAGGCCAAGTGTTGAGGCTTTGGTGTTCATTTTAGAATCGAGTTTATGGGATGGTTCGGTCTTCTCTGTTGTGTTTACTTCAAATGCTAGGTTTCTGCAACTAAATAGTAATTAAGTATTGTAGTATGGGGGCTTAGTGCAAAGTTGAGTTGTTGTTTTGAGGATTGGTTTAATTGGACTTTCTAATTACTGACAACACCCTGAACTGTTAGTTTGCTGCCACTAAATAGAATTGTGGATCATAGGATAAGTGGTTATTGGAAAGGAGGGTTTCTGGAGGAGTCTTGTGAACTCTTGCTTGGGTTCATCTATTGTTGGTCTCTTGAATGCTGATAGCTTTAAGAATGCTGAAATGAGTGCTTCTGACATAGTCGGGTCATGGGATGTGTAGTTTTGGTTTTATTTCAGTTGTTAGGCTCCTGCAGCTGAATATGATTTCAGACTATAGCAGAGGCACATGGGGGAAAGTTGAGCTTTGAGGAGGGCATTGTGATTACCTCACTGGGTGCTTGCAAGCATTTAAGATAAGTATACCATGAAATTTTGTCTGTATTGGACAGATATACTGCTTGACACTTTTTGGATACTTTTGGGTAGGTGTTGGATACTTCTTGATTTGTCCTCGACTTGGATTCACGACACTTGACACTTTTAAATAACTTGAACTTCTTAGATATGCATTGCACACATTGGAATATAGTTTATTTCATTTTCATTTTAAAATCTCAATGTTTATGAGAATATATTAAATAACATTAATGTTGAAATAGAATAAACATAAATATGGTACGTTAAATTTATTGAGCTCCTTTATTCTCAGAGAAATATGAAAAGACAAGAGTATCAACTATATAGAGTCATTCAATGTATTAAACTGTACTTTCTTGTGATATATATTATTTCATAGTCTAGCTAACCCCAAAAAAAAAAAAAAAATCAAGGTCTAATATTTATGATAACAAATTAGTCATAGAACATGTTTTCTTTGGTGTAACATTGTCATAGTATAGTAATTTAAAGTTTAGATTTTGGCATGTCCGATTCATAAGCGCAAAGGCATATTTGTTCCCTTATTGTGTCATGTTTGTATCACATGGTTTTAGAATCTGTTGGTTATGTGTATTTGTGCCTGTCTTGTTACATTTCCTGTATCCATGTGTGTGCTTGGGGTTGTGTAACCTTGTTTCTTTCCAACACCTAAGTCGAGTTCATGGAGCGTTCTGGTAGCTTTTCTCTGGGGTTTTCTCTAAATTGCTAGGCTGCAGAACTAAATAAAATTGTCTAATTCTATCATGGTACTTGCGTAGTTGGTAGTGTTGCTTCCACGTATAACTTTTGTTCTTTTATGTTCAATATCCTATTCCATTTGCATGTACAAGATGCGGATTGTGGAAAAGGACAGAGTTAAAAGGGTGTGAGAGGGAGCCACAGCTGGCCAAGCTTCAGAACTTACTAATGTTTTCCACACAACCTTATTCTGGCCCCTCAACTGTCTAGTGGTTCTTTTTCTCATTTAAGCTGTTGTAGATGAATTGCCTACTCATGTACACCCACATCCTCATCCTCTGCTACTTCCTTTGATGTATATGTGTCAATGAGTATCATTATATGGACTATACGTTCTTAAAGTACACCTCAGATGTTTTAACTACCACCACAATATGTGGCCCCTATCTACACCTATGGTCATATTTGATGACATAGTCATATTGATTAGATCAAGCAGTTAACTTAATTAGAATAAACTTATAAAAGGAAAGCTAATCAAATTAATATTATTTTGATATCTATGCTAATCAAATCAAGTAAAAATCTAAAAAGATCATGACGCGAAATGCAGTCCTATTTTCTCTCTCCAACTATTAAATGTCTTGTTAAATGTCATAATTCTTCCCAAAAAAAGGAGGAAAAAGAGGGGAGTAATAAAAGCTCTATGGATTGAGTGTTTGGACTAGTAGTAGTTGCTTATCGAGAGCTGGAGAGCTTGGTCTTGAGTATTTGTCATCAAATTAAACTCGATGGAACCTTGAGACGCCCTCTTCTCTAAATGACTAGAACCTCATAAACTCGAGATTTATCACAACTAATATATACAGTGCAGATTTCTGATTTCATCACAGCTCTACCACTCTGAATGTCTAGGCATTGAGTGCTTGGACTTGTTGTAGTGGCTTTTTAGGGGCTGAGAAGCTTGGTGTTTTGAGTATCTGTCATCAAGTTAAAATCAATGGAACCTTGAGATGCCCTCTACTCTAAATTAGTAGAACCTCAATAAGCTCGAGATTCACCGCAACTAATATATACACCATAGGTTTCTGATTCCATTTCAGTAAGGTCAGTGTTTTAAGTGCCTTATGAAGACCATCTCCAGAGCATGAATCATTTGCCATGCTTGTTATCCTGATAAATTAGATAACTTATTAAGCCCTTGTCATGTTTTTATTGAGAACATTCTTAATCCACGTTCTTATTTCTTATATAGGTTTTTACATTGTAGACGTACAGAAGGGTATTAATGGAAAAACATTTAGTAGCAAACAATCTCTATGATTTTAATTGTGTAACATGAAAAACTCTGCGAAAGTTTCAATATAGTCATATTTTGTAAGTTGATAGATTAGCACGTATAAAACTGAACGTAGTAGCTAAGATTTAAATGTCCCTCCCTAAAGGATCAATTCTGGTTCCGACCTTTGGGCAAAATAATATTTGTGGGAGTGTTTTGGCATATATTTCAGTTGGGATTACTTTATATTGTTGGGTCTCTGCAACTAATAGAATGTCAACTGATTATGAGTGTTAACTGCAAAATTGAATTCTTAAGGATCTTTCATTTTCCTTTTAATGATGTAGTCCTGCAACCAAATAGAACAGAGTATTTGTGTAATATTGCTTTTTGCTTCGTTGACAGCATGGGGGCGATGTGAATGCAGCAGACAACACGGGCAAACAGCGCTTCATTGGAGTGCTGTCCGTGGTCACATCCCAGTTGCAGAGCTCTTATGAAGGAGGGGGCTCGTATCGATGCAGCTGACTTGTATGGTTATCAGGTCTGTTTTCAAGCCACACTACTCTATTTTGGTATTAATTCCCATCACTTGCTTGAGCTATTCTCCGCAATTAGTTCAAGCAAATATTTGAGCATGCCTTGTTTTACCGTGGAGATAGTTCTTATAAGCTTATATCGTGCTCAGTTATTATAATGATTGATTTTCTAGTTCTTATTGAAATCTATCTGCTCTCATCCTTTATTTTTCCTATTTCTGATAAGCCATTCATCTGAACTTTACAAAGTGGGTAATATAGACCAGATATGCCAAGAACATTACACCAACCATAGCTGTAGTATATTTAATGATATAAAACATTAAATTCAGAAAATACTAGACTTAATGAAGACTAAATAAAGAGGTTGCGGTCATTATCACGAGAAAGACACTTATCTGAACAATTGAATCCATAAATTTTGTTGTTAATCCCTTGTTGTTCAAGTAATATTGAGGGATTCATAGGCTTCTCCTGCTTAAGGTTGCCCATTCGATTGCACCTGCCTAATAAGACTTCCACATCTGCTCCAACTGCTTTCCTTAAAAGAAAGATCTATCAAGCAATGTGCTGTTCACTCTCATGGAGAAAGGAGAAGGGAAAGACATCACTGGAAGATTGGTTGTGTAAGATGGCAGCCGCCTGTAAGAGTTTCTGCACTGTAATGTAAGAAGTTGCTGTTAGAGACTTTCACCCATTAACGTGTGGTGCCTCTTTTATTGCTTACATTTGCATAGGTTCTCATTACAATGGTGAAATCTGCAAAAGCAGAATACACAACCACTATACTAGCTATGTGAGTGGAATATAGGCCATAATGTGCCATCCATTTTGTTCCTCTTCAAGACAGGACTTGCCACAAAAAAATTCTATAATTTTCTAATGTTTGTATGCAAAATGTATGATATTCTAGTGAGTGAACTTTATGATGTAATACAAGATGGCAATCACCTTCGAATAAAAATAAAAAGGAAAAAACTAGGGTTTTACAAGAATGAAAATGAAAAAGAGGGATTAGGGTTGGAGAAAGAACCGGATAACTTTAGGTTTCACACCCCTTACGCGGGTTTCACAGTCACACCCTTGCACTACATACTTCGCACCCAAAACTCAAGAGCACCCTTAAGAGAATTTAACTGGAAAAAATTTTAATTATTCATTGTCTAACTTATTCATTGAGTTGAGTCTCTTTATATAGGCTCTTACAAAGTAAACTCCCTATCACAATCGATGTGAGACTAAGTTTCATAATAAAATAAAAAAAGCTAAACTCAAAAAATAGTAACTAACACATAAAAAGATAACTAGCACTGGTGTGATGTCCCCATCATTTCCTCGAGGTGGGAGAGAGTCGACCTGTCGAGTGAGGACACCTCTCATGAAGCATCTCAATCGGGCCATGGTGGTTGTCGTGATAGTAGCACTAATGCATCACATCGAAACCAAGGTGGTGGAGGTGGAATTGGTCTCTGTGACGGGTCAACTGTGAAATCTGGCAGCTCGATCAAGGCACATAGAGTAGATCTAGACATATTATCTTCGCTGAAGACGGAGCTGATGTCAGGATCCCATGGCTATTCGACTCGTAAGTAATGGAATCAATCCTCTTCGGAGCCCTATCGAAATCTTTACGCTAAGCGTGCAACTTCCTCGCGGCTCATGGTGACTCGTACTATTGCTTTATTATCAACTACAAATTCCTGCAAAATACTATTTGAGTTTGCAGCAAACTTGTAGGCGTCATTGCAAATTGCTATCGACCTAGTGATATCATCAATATGTGCAACGGGTAAATGCAATGCAATAGGTATTCTAAGCATAACTCCTAACGACAGGGAGAATGAGAGATATGCCATTCCTAGGACACATCTAACCCCGCAGATGGAGGTACATTGGACTCAGACACAAACTCTAAACAACCCAAAAAAGATGAAGCACTAAAAATTGTTTGCTGGATCTTGACAAGAAATTCAGGTGTCTCCCTAAAAGATGAATCGGTAGGAACAATCATAAAACTATATTCAGCATGAGGGGACTCGACTGACTTACTAGGTATAGTGGTGGTGTTAGGCTCAACTTTCACATTCACACATTACTGGTACCATCAAAAGACACATGGATCTCATTAATAATTGTGTGTGTCGGAATCAACTGAAATGTCTTCAATTATACTAGCAGTCTTAGGAGGAACGTGGACATCTTCAATAACTTTCGAGTCGTCAACATCATTACTAGACACTGTTCTAACATGTTGACACTTGAGGGACACTGATAATCATATTGCCTATATCCCTCACACTTAGAAACCGGGCGTTGGCATTGACTAGCATTTTAAAAGTCAAGTCTAACTTTAATGCCACATCAAAGGTCTCTTCACCAGTGTTTAAGTCATAGGGGCCAGTAATCATAAGCTCATAACACGTTTTATTTTAGGCCGTAAACCCCAAACAAATCTAGTTATAGTCTCAGAATGGGTTTCTCTCACGTCACTACGATGGGTTAAATTCTTGAATATGGCAATGTAATCCTGAACGGACAAATGACCCTGACAGAGATTGTGTAGCTGGTCTAAGTGGGGGTTAATAATGTTGACTAGTCATGATGGCTCAAGCAAACAAGAAGACGCAGTGGAGAACCCTAATGTCAAGTAAACTAAATGCATGCAATAAGTGAACAAAAAAGATCCTAAAGTTTAAGTTCTAATGCAAAAAAAAAGCACTCAAAAAATGATGAAAAGCGATAAATACTGATGCAACCACTAGATAAAAGTAAATAACATTCAACCAACAAATTATAGCAATCTAAATAGTAGTTGCAGGAATTTAACAGTTAACAATTCAGCTCAAATAGGTTATCACTTGAGGAGTGAGTCGTTCATGCCCAGACGCCAAAAATTCCTCTAAAATTCTTCGGAGAAATACCTACACCGTAGTGAATAAATCACCCACAAAGTCCTGAAATAGCAGTAGTATGAAATGGAAGAAAGGTGTCTCGAACTGGGCTCAAATCAGAATAAAAAAGAGGGCCTGAAATGCTGCTCTTCTGTTGCACGAACAATACCGGCTCCAAACAGAGGCTTGAAGAGATCAGATTTGCTAAAAAAGCTGCAAAACCTTACCAGTAACTCCGGGACTCGGCTACCAACCCACTGCTTTAGATAGAACTTGAATTGGACTCCGAACGGGCCTGAAACGGGCTTAAAAATGGACGAATTTTGGGGTTTGGGGGAAATGAACAGTAACTGGAGGTTACCGTTCATGCGAACAGTAACAGTAACCCAGTGGTTACTGTTCACAGAAACAGTAAACCAGGTGGTTACTATTCCTTGTGAACATTAATGAACAATAACCGATAGTTTTTCCCTTTCTGTTTTTATGTTTTTTTGCCTCTGTTTTTTTGTTTTTTTCTTTTATTTGCAAAGTAGGTCTAGATCTAGATCTAACAGTAATTGGTTTTTTTTGCAACGTAGATGTAGACCTAGATTATAGATCTAGATCTACTTTGCCAAAAAAAAAAAAACTAGTAGGTTTAGATTTAGGATTTAGGGAAGAGAAGAAATTCGAAGGGGACCAAAGCTCTGATATCAAATTGATGTAATACAGGATCGCAATCACTTTCGAATACAAATAAAAAAAAGTAAAAACTAAGGTTTTACAAGAATGAAAATGAAAAAAGAGAGATTAGGCCTGGAGAAAGAACCAGATAACTTGGCTGCACATCCCTTGCACCACGGGCTTCGCACCCAAACCTCAAGAGCACCCTCAAGTAACTGAATTTTTTTAATTATTCATTGTCTATTATTCATTGAGTTGAGCCTTTTATATGTGCTCTTACAAAGTGACTCCCTCATCACAACGGATGTGAGACTAAGTTTCATAATAAAGAAAAAGCTAAACTCAATAATAGATTTAGGCATAAAAAGATAAGTAGCACTGGTGTGATGTCCCCATCACCCCTTACGCGAGCTTCACACCCTTTGCACATCGGGCTTCTCACCCAAAACTCAAGAGCACCCTCAATAGAATTTATCTGAAAAAAAGTTTTAATTATTCATTGTCTACTTATTCATTGAGTTGAGCCTGTTTATATAGGCTTTTATAAGTGAACTTCCCATCACAACCGATATGAGACTAAGTTTCATAATAAAGAAAAGCTAAAACTCAAAAATAGACTAACGCATAAAAAGATAATTAGCACTGATGTGATGTCCCCATCACTTAACTTTAAAGATTCATCTTATTTGGCGTCTGCTTTTCAGCTGTTAGTCTTTTAAAGTTTTATAATTGACTATCTTAGTTATTTAAGTGATGCACAAGGAAACTGCAGAGAATTATTTCTTTCAAAAGCTTTGCAGCGAGTTCTCATCTTGACTCCTTGATTTTGGAAATCGTCTGCTAATGAGTGCAGGTTAGTTAGATAGAAAGTTGTGAATGTACAGGAATTCATGCTTGTGTATAGTTAAAACAAACAACATCAGAGCCTTTATACTGAATTTTTGGGTGGTTACAAGTATTCTCTTTCCATTCAGCTCTCCAGGGGGCCATCCCGGAAACTAGAAACTATTTTTCCTTTATTTACTGCCTCAATCTGTGGCCGTTTGCTCGAACTCTAGCCCTAGCCTGACCTTCATCTACGATCCCATCACACTTAAGTCACACACTTAATTTGCCCTGTTACACATTGTGCAACCAGCTCCAACGATTCTTCTTCATCTTATACATAATTGAAGTATCTCTACCTTACATTTGAAGAAGTCTCTCGTTTCTTATCCAATATTTTAGTATATTTCTTGTCATCTATCTCAGCTTTAGCTATACTCATTTGATGGACATGCATGCATCACAGTTATGAAACGTTAATCTTCCTATTATTTCTAATTGTCCATAAGCAAACATGATCATGGAATTATATTGCTATATGAGTGTTTTTTTTTAATAACAAGCTATTTTATCATCCTCTTAATAGCACTCTGAGCTTAAGCATTTAAATATTCTTTAAAAAGAGTTGCTGTGAATGGTCTGTTAAGGTCTGAAACCATTTGCAGAATTCAGTAAAAAGCGATCTTAACATACAAAACCATTTATTAAGAAATTGCAAGAGTACTATGTCAATTCATCGCTTTGCTACCCATGAGGAACTTCAACTCTTCCTTATGGTCTCAATATGAATCTTAAGTTTTGAATCTAGTCCATTCAATTGAAGTGAGGAGTTTAGTGATGAATGCTATTCCCTATAGCAAATAATATCATCTTAAACCGTCCGTCTAGATTCTTATGGTCTATGGGAAGTTGGAAGTTTAATCCTTGTTGCACTCGTTAAAACAACCGTCTGTCAAGGTTCGATTGCCACAAACTCTCTGTAGTTCATAGAACCTTGGCCAGGAATTTGGCACCACTCGTCTAGTTGGCAACTTGGCATACATTTATAAAACTTGGTTTTATAGTTTATGAAGCTTGTTGGCCTCCATAGCACCGGTTTGTGATGAAAAATGGTAAATAATGTGGCTTTGTTAGGAGTTTATATTTATTTATTGATGTAGTTATACTCATTGATTTTTGATAACCTTGCTATAGGAGCCATCTATTGACAGTGAATTAGGATGGGCCTTTGTTGCCATGATTTATTTATGTATATATTTGAATGTGCCAAAGAGGCCCTTTAAACCCATGAAAAGAGCTAGGTACGCTTAGGGACATTGCTTTAGGACATTTCTAGCTTATCTTTGCATGAGGACTTTGGATTTTAAACCTATCAATAACACACATTAAGGGAGAGAGTATCAACTACTAAATTATCTAATTTTTAGCTTTTGGATTGATGTCGCTTGGCTGCACATTGAAAGGCACTTAGGCAGCTGAGAATTTTGCGGGACTTTAGAAATATTTGTGCCTACTGTATCAGAACATGTGAGGTGCAGGCCTTTGAGAATTTGTTGTTAGCTGTATTACATGATATGATCAGATCTTTTTACATCTCAAGGCCATTTTTAGTGCAAATGTACCTTGAATCATGACAAACTGAATCACTTCGAGATTTCTCTTGCCCATTTCATCTAATGCTCATCTCAATATGATGCTGGAAATTTTGGATTCAAGAAATTCTTTAACTCTTTAGCTTTCATTTAGGTCTCGAGATGTAATAGGGTGTACTAACAACAAGATACCAACAACATATCAACAACAAAGTCATTATCCCTAATCTCTGGGTTAGATTAGTTAAAAGAGCGCAGGGGAAACCGAAGAAAACATGGATGGAGGTAATACGATGAGATATAGAGGTAAAGGTCTTAGTGAAGGCATATGCTCGATAGGAATGAGTGGAGAAAGCTGATCCATGTACCCAATCCGACGAAATTCTCTTTTGGTTCATGTAGCCTACCCCAAATACTTGGACAAATGGCCTTAGTTGTTGTTTTTGTATCTCTTCTCGTGTTACCACACATCCAACAAAGATTGCACATCTCGGCTATACTCATTTTTTGGGCTTGATATCTCTTTATCGCTCAACATTCTGTGCCATATAATAAAGCTGACCTAATAGCAGTCCGATAAAACTTTTTTTTCAGCCATGATGGAATGTTATGGTCGCATAAAACTCTTGTTTGCGCTCCTCCATTTCAACCAGCCGGCTTGAATCCTATGATTGACATCACTATTGATCTCCCCCTTCTTTTGGATAATAGAATCTAAGTACTTAAAATGACTGCTCATCGGTATTCCTTGTCCGTCTAGTGCACAGCACTCACAGCAGAAATACAAAGTTTAATTAAATGGAAAAAAAAAAACTTCATCAGTGGTGAAGGAGAGAAGTGTCAGCAGAAGAAGAGAGAAATTGTGGCAGTAGCATAAGGAGAAGAAGGAAGCAACACCTGTAGAACTACAAAATTTAAGAAAAAAAGGGGGGAAAAGTAACTCAACAGTCGTGAGAGATGAAGTCATTGGCAACGATGCGAAGGCATCATACTCATCCTTGAAAGTAAATTAACTGT
This sequence comes from Agave tequilana, assembly GCA_038442645.1. NCBI lineage: Eukaryota > Viridiplantae > Streptophyta > Magnoliopsida > Asparagales > Asparagaceae > Agave > Agave tequilana. The sequence continues at coordinate 27,024 of JAVJIF010007196.1, forward strand.
CGACCGCACTGAGGGGGCCTGAAGCCAAGACGTTGCATTTTCTTGATTGTTTTATCTGAATGAAAGGAAAGATTTAGATTCAATAAACAGAGGGGGGTACTACTTTTTTTTTCAGTTGTTTACTTCCACATTTCACATGTGGATTTTGTCGTTTCGTTTCAATTTTTCTGGGAAGGGACTCTTGTGTAATTGTAAATTTTATTTACTTTCAGCCCAAAGAATTCAGTCATCATATCAATCCAGTACTCTCTGTGCTTAAAGTTTTGCAATTAACACATGGTCTTTTAGTCTAGTAGCTATAGAAGATAGGAAGGCATTGTTATGGCATTATTTGTTTTGCTGTTCAAGTATCTACTTCTGATTGGATCAAGTAGTGGTGATATTGAAATTCTTTTTAATCAAGCTCCACGCTGTTGCAGACCACTCATGTTGCCGCCCAGTATGGCCCGACATCATTTCTGTACCATATTGTTGCAAAATGGAATGCTGATCCGGATGTGCCTGATAACGAGGGCGAAGCCCTTGCACTGGTATATGGCTTCTTATGTGCTATATACTGCGTAAATTTATATTCATCAGTGCGCGATGGATTCTGGTCTTCTATGCTTCATGTACCATGCTAAAAATGCTACTTTACTAATCTAATACTTGTTATTGCAACATAGGCATTGCTTAAATAAATCACAGATTTCTGTTCCTTGGCAGTTTTTTGTACTGAGTTCTGCATATTGTAATTGTAAATTCACAGCTTCAGTTCAGTAAATTGACAATAGAACTTATTTTAATTTTCACATGCAAATTATAACTCAAACTCATTCATTCATTTATTTTTCATGGAATTGTTGATTGATTGATTCATTTTTTTTCGTGGAATTCATTTATTTACTTTTGATTATTTTTTCTAAACTTGCAGGGCAGCCTATAAGGGGTTTGCTGATTGCATTCGTCTCTTTTATTTCTTGATGCGTACAGGGGGCGACAAGATAAAGAGGGTATGCAACCTTCACCTTCTTCAGTTTCCCCCCCTTCTTCTCTGTTAATTAGAGATTCTCCAATTTTCTACAGTCTGTATTTTTTGCATTGTTCATCATTAGGTTGCACTCCTCTTCATTGGGTGCTATTAGAGGGAATCTAGAGGCATGCACAGTTCTAGTTCAAGCAGGAAGAAAGAGGATTTAATGGTGACAGATAACATTGGTCACTCCCGCACAATTGGCCTCTGATAAGAATCATCGGCAAGTTGCTTTTTCCTCGTAGGTATTCTGTGTCTAGAGCAGCATACTCTTTTTGTTTTCTTTTTCTTTCTTTTTGGGTTGTAAGAATATAAGTGATCTCTTTGTGAGTTTTGCTTCTAGTTGTCAGTTGCAAATTGCTGGACGAGCTTGTTCTCCCCCATTTGTTGCTAAGTTGCACTCTAGAAAATTTTAAAATAATACTCTATCAGTCTACCTTTTCAGTTAACTGAGGCGAAGTATTCCAGAGCCCTTTTTTCTCATAGAATTCCACTGTATTTTGTTTCAGTTGTTATTTTCCATTTTTGTCCTGTTCTTTGCTTGCAAGCATGGGCAAATGTTCTTTATTTATAATGGATTGCCTGAAGCCTTTTAAACTTTCTTGTTTTCTACATGCTTGTCTGTTCTGTTACTTGCAGAAGTACACAATGTTTTTGTTGTATAGCTATGAGAATATGGCACGTCCCTTCGGCCTAACTTGTTAGAATCTTTAAAAAGATTAGATTATACTTTTATATCTAAATGGAAACATCTAATATGTCAATTTGATTCTTTAATAATCCCCATTCTTACCCTTTTCTATCTTCATGCTTGCATTGAAAGAAAAGAAATTTCTTCTAGCAGACCATCATGATTTGAGAGCACTCTCTTTTACAGGGCAATGCTAGAAGGTTGTTTGACACACGCTGTGATGGAAATAGCCATCTTGGTAGACTATCGAAGTTAGGACTTGCACCTGCTTTGTGGTGTATAATTATTGTTCTGCTGTGATGTATACGCATTCTGTTGTCACAGGTATTTAGCAACTTCATGTTTGTCTTCTTTAAAGCCTCCTTGTGTTGAAATACTATATTAATTGTGTGTTCATCTCAATTTTGTTTGGTATGCAGCATCACATCTTCGAAGATGACACCTGGATTTGGGCTTCTTGCTTGGTCAGGGGTTTTCCTGGCATCTGCTGGACTAGTTATGTTTATAGGTGTAGTAGGTATGATAAGAGTCTTCCCTTTGTCTACTTTCCTTTCATACATCTTGCCATATGCTATGAATCAAGGTACATACTTAATTGACCCAAATGGTTCTGTTTTCTGTGTGGATAACTAACTCTGAAACCAGTAAATTTTGCCAGTTTTCCTCGCTTTATGCTCATAAATTTCCAAAGCTTATTTCGAGCGACATAAAATAACCGTCCATTTACATTGATGATGTTGGTGCCTGTGAGTTACTACTAAAAGATGCCATGACATGAAATTTTTAAAGGTTCCTGATACTTTTTTTGTGCAAATTATAAATGGTTTTCTTGGAAACCTAACGATATATTGTTTTCTAAGCTACAGGTATTCTCAACCACTTAGACCATCAAAGGTCGCTGCGGGGAGGCCCTCCCAGGCACATTTATAATCTTGAATCTGATCTTGTGACAGTACAAATTAGGAAAAGCCGAAGATAGGCGAAAAAGTTCCATTTTTTTTTCATTTATGATAATATGTGAGCGACTTTTTATTTAGTATGGCATTACCTTTCCTTTACAGTGGAGGCAAAGGTTTGAGAGTAGTTTTAGGATCCCATCCTATTTCTCTACTGATACGTCTAGAAGTAATTTTTCCGTTATGCTGTAGAAAAAACTGTTGTGGAATTAGTTAATATGATTGGATTTTTGTCTTTGTCTAATATGCATCATAGACGCGAGGATCCTTTTCATACATGTTCAAATGGATAATCAGGAACAGTGAAAAGAAACATCGAGCTCTCTCTCCTAGACATTTGGTTTGCAAGTTCTATGAAAACAAGTTTTCATAAAAGTTGAAAGTAAGTAGGTATATTAAAACTTGGCAGCTGCTTATCATGATATTTCCATAAAAACCTACAGACGGGTATTATGAAGAAGAAAAAGTGACCTCCTATTTTCATAAACCTCAAATTTAATTTTTAAAACTTCTGTTTAGAAAAACTCTGGCTAACCAAACAGATTATGTTTAATTTCTTTACAGCTCACATTGCATTTATACCTTATTGTCAGTAAGCTGTCGTCACTGCGCAACACTCTTGTGATTTATTGCAGGAAGGATCCTGGTTATATTAAAACGAATGTACGTGATTCGGAGAGTATTAGGGATGACGTAAGTTTCAAATTTCGCCCCTTCGGATTTAGTTTAATTACATTTTTTCTGACCTTTTTTTCACAGTATGTATCAGTTCATTTGCTTTTTGCAGTTCTGGATCTCTTGTGCATCAAAAGTTACTTAACAGGGATTGTTATGCTTTTGGTTTATAACAACGTACATGTTTCCCCTCTGTTATTTGGGTTTATATATTTACTTAAACTAGCGGAAAAGCCAAGGCAGATATTTATCCAATTAGTTTTATAAAAAATAAAGTTTTATCTGTTGTGTGAGTGAGATTACTCACTTCTCTGCACCCTTAGTTTCCAACTTGAATGGAGTCACTGCACTGCCAACAAGCTTGAATTCCTAAGTAGTTACACATGTATTTTGGATATAATATGACCCTGTTGAGCGCAGAACTTTGTCCTATTACCTACCACCTCGGTTGTATATTTTTAGCATCAATTACAAATGAATGTATTGGAAGAACACAAGGAATTCCAATGTGCCAGAGACAGATTGACGTGCAACATTGCAGGAATATCTTATCCGGAAAACTTTCTGATTAGCATTGCAAAATTGTAATCAAGTTGTGCAATATCGTGTGTTGGCATTTCATTGAAAAATCATTTTCTATATCACTATCTAATGTCAATTTCTTAGCTGAATAGAACAATTATTTTGCACTTCTTTGTATATGGCTTGTTTGATTAATTAATTATATTGTGTCTGGAAATTAGATGACAACTTATATACTTGATAAAGGGAACCTCGAAATTGCCTCTGCTGTCTATATTAAGTTGATTTATGACATTCTATATTAAAACAACATGTAGTTATGTAAAGATACTCAGATTCATCCTTGGTGTAACTTTTATTCTTTTGTGGAATGATAGTTCTAAGATGCGTGCTTTTGTGCATCTCAAATTTTTATTCATTTTATCACCCCCATAGAGGAAGGACTCAAGCTTTAACTATTTAACGCCAGCTATGGAATATCTTTGGGAAATTCATCAATCCTCACAGCAATTGTAATGTAACTAATCTTTCAATGCCATTTTGTAGGAACCTTTATTAAAGGTGGAACTGAACAACCTGCGTTACTTTCTGGGAATTGGTCTCAGCTCTGTGCTACGTGCAAGGTGACAAATTTTTTGTTGGTTATTTTGGTGACTAGTTTCTGCTGGAGAACTTCTTCTAGTTAGTACTGTGGATTACAGATGTGGACTTCTTATATTTTCACACTTGAGGACATCCTGATGGGAAATTTAAATTTAAAAAAAACTTTGTTTCTCCAACTCATTGTTTATCTGACACCTTAAATTCAGCATAAGAGACTATGGAAGAGAGTGCAGAAGTACATGGTGATAGAGAGAAAGGAGGAAATAGATTACATTCACAAAGAAAGAACGCAAGAAAACAAAAATGTGAAACAAGATAATAAAATAAGTAACAATTTCCATCAACTTTGACTCTAAATCTGAACCCCTCGGGCTTATAGCTATTGTGATAAGAGCTGGGCGTGGGTTGTGGAAAATCCTAGGCTGAAGTCCTGACTATGCGTTTGGTTTTTGCCATTGGCTTAAAGGTAAATGGGTTGGATGGGTTGGCTTGTGAGAAGTCTTAGATTCAAGTCCCAACTACACCTTTTGTTCAAAAGAAGAAGGAGAAGAAGAAGAAGAAGAAGAAGAAGAAGAAGAAAGACCTCTAAAGCTCTTTCAGACCCTTGTTTATAACTCAACTTCCAAAACCAACATACTAATAATTCTAATCCATACTAGGTAAATCACATATCAACATTCCTTGTACCTACAAACCAAATCGTGTATCAGCTATCCTAATAACCATCATCTCATGCACGAAAGAAGTTTTAATAGCAATAAGTTCTTTATACCCAATACACCTCATCTAGAAACAAGAGTTTTAACTAATTAACTTTACAAATCAAGATAATTTAGCAAATTAAGATAACTTTTAACCTTTCCATGGTGGTTTAACTGACTTTACACTATCCTACATAGCACGTACAATCAAATGTCATCATTTGTCACTACATGGTGGTAGGGGTGCACGGGTTTTGATACTTAATACCTAATTCGGCAAACATTATTTATAGCTCATAGTTGATATACAGATAAAAATGAGAAGCAAGACCCGAAAGCCTTGTACTTGGGGTAAACATTGATACATAGCAATATAGAAGCTTTTCATTTTGAATTTCAAAGCACATCCTCATGAAGATCAAATATTTTATTTGCCTTCTCACTTACTTGCACTCTTTGTTAAAAGGGTATAATTATCCAGTTAAGTAGCTTTTACTGTGGTGCTTGAAGTATGCTTCTTTAGGCTATATTAGATCTAGTGCGATCTCCAAATATTGATCAATAATCCTTTAGCCTACTTGTCATGGTCAACAAAAGTTGAAAATTTGAATTTCCATTTTCCATATGACTCTTATTTTATCCTTTAGCCAGTATGAGTGGAGAAAGCTGATCCATGTGCCCGATCCGGCGTAATTCTCTTTTGGTTCATGTTGCCTACCCCAAATACTTGGGACAAATGGCTTAGTTGTTGTTGTTGTTGTTTGTACTCTTATTTTATCTTACCCCTCTAGTTTTCTTGTGATTTTCCACTGTGCTGCATAGGACATCTCTTTTGCATTCCACTTCATTCAAGCACATAGTTAATTTCACCTTAGAGCGCACCTCTTTAATTTCCTAGTTTTTCAATTCACTTCCCAGTATTACTCCTGTAAAATTTTGTGCTGGTCTACATGACAGTACTACGACAACTAACTAAATCACAATTGTTTGTTTACTATTAATTTAGGCTTGTCCAATCTTTAACACATTCTTCCCGCCACTTTTCTAGAATCTCAGCATGTTCTTGAAATAAATTTCTATAACCCATCTGGCTATTTGACGCAATTGTATTCTTTCTCATCCAATGTGCTATACGTTAAATTCCATTGTAAATGGAAGACCCAAAAAAAAAAAAGTGAAGTAGAAATATTTTTCTGTTGGCTTCATTGAAAGTTAGTGGTATTGAAAAATAAATGATACCGGCAAATAAATGGGGATCATTTTATTTCAACCCAAACAAATATTGCTTTCCCTACATCAAAGTTCAAATTATGATTATAGGACGACTATTATGAGAATAACCCATTTAGAAAACACACAAAATACGATTCCCGAAGAAGTAAGGGATGAATTATTTGAGAGGGAAGAAAAGTATGGGAATACAACAACCCTTAGAGAAATCATGAGCTTTGGTTTTCTTGATGTCCACAAAACCCAAACAAAGGTCTGGGTAAAAAAGAGAATTGGGTGAGCAATATCATAATAAATTTGTAAAACTAAAAAAGGGAAAAAGGGGAACAAAGGTGGAGAGGGAACTCAGCGCTCTCTTTATAAGGGCTGTAGATTAACATAGAAATTGTTTGAAGAAAAAAAGGTGGAAGGGGACCCTCTTTCTTTGTATGGGCTGTAGGTTCACGTAGAAATTGAAACTTTTATACACTGGGGAAGAGACTTGGCCAGCATAATTTAGTTCAGAGCATATTAGTGACAACCTACAATATGGCAGTATCCTGTCCGCCTAAAACAAGATAGTATGGACCTATGGTAGCAGCAGGACAATAAAGATCTTATTCAATTTGTATAGCATTGTATATAGGGTTTATAGGCAAATTACAGACACTGTTTATGGAATTTATTTCTTATTAGGTTGATGAGATTCAAAACCTCTTCTTTGAGAAGATTCTTGAGCTGGTGATGCAATCTGAAAACTCTTCTTTGAGGAGATTGTCGGCCTCCATTCTGCAATCATCTAGCCTTCTACATTGTAGTTAACAACCCCACTAACCCATTGGTCTGTTTAAAGTAGTTCTTCCAGTAGGACTTGATGGTCTTCTGTCTATCAACCTCCCGTATCTTAAAGGATCTAACAGAATATTCATGAGTTGTGCTATCTTCGAAAAAGGATATATAAGATCATAGAGTCATGTGATTGTAATCTAATGAAGTAACAATACTGACAATTTTAGCAACTTTCAAATGTAAACTGAAAGGTGCAAATTTTCCAGTGCAATACATGAGGAATACAACATAATTTGTAACATTTCTTACTTTCAAGAACATATCAGTTCAATTTCTCAAATTCTCACAAGACAAATCGACAAAATGCTGTAATATAAACCAATCCGCATCATAATGAACCAAAACATGAGTATTTCAGAAGGGATTCATCCACAATATTTGATTTTAAACAAATGGAAGAAATAGTAGAATGGGAAACTAACATTGGGGAATATTAATGTTGGTGAAGACAAGCAGAGCACATTCCATCAGGAATTTTATCCTTGGCATTAGTCGGCGGGACACTAGCAAGCAAGCTGCATGCGTAGAAGATAAGTGAGTGAGGAGGTGTGAAAACTTGGGGTGCAAACGGTTGCAGATTATCCGTGGATATCCACATCCGCAAATTTTGAGGATTTGGATATCAAAAATCCGCATCCTCGCGGATTCGAATTCGGATGGGCTTTTTTAGAATGGTGTGGATACGGGTAACGTTTTAAAATGCAGATTCAGATTCAGATATCCGCATGTTTAGTGTTATTATAAATATATAATATATCCTTTATATTAAGTATATTAATTATAACTAAGTTCTTTTTTCTAATTAAGTTAATTCTCATCTCATTCTTACACCCGATCTCTCTCTCTCTCTCTCTCTCTCTCTCTCTCTCACACACACACACACACACACACACACACACACCCACACACACCCCCAAAAAAAAAAAAAAAAAAAAAAAAAAAAAATGCCTCAGACTCAGCATCCCTGTCTACGGTTTGAGCGGCGACGATAAATTCCAGTAAGAACTCTCTCTCCCCACCCTTTCCCTCTCTTTGTCGATGCTGCCCCGACCCCCCCTCCCCCTGTCAAGGCGTCGGTGCTGGCAACACTCGCCGGATGTGAATTGGATGGGGAAGTCATTGCTTAGAAAGGCAAAGGATGGAAGGCTATGTGAACTACACTGAAGTCTGCTTTTGTATGTTAATTTGTCATATTTTTGATAAGTCGGATTTTTCTGAATGTCTGTGACATTAAGGTGCAAGTTTTATTATTCTAATGACTTAGATATTCTGATTTCTGAACACAATATCATTGGTTTAAGTTATGACATATTAAGTATATGAATTAGTGAATCCGCATTGTTATCTGTTTCTCACATATCCAATTCGTATCCCCATCCGATTCACTGATATCCGATATGTATTTGATATTTGATTTGGATGGATACAAATATCATTTTTTCACATCCGACAATATCCATATTCGTATCCGAATGTTGGAAGCAGATACAGATATGGTAAAGGCAATTCCAATCCGTTTCCAATCCGTTTGCACCCCTAATGAAAATGGACCTATTAAGTCTCTAACACTACACCAAAATTTTGAAGTTATGGTGAGGGTTAAGAGTAAAACTTTTATATTCTGACACGCCTGTGTCGGTCGAGCATCCTTTTTAATGGGCTGAAACTTGAGCTTTTGTGCTACTTTTTTTTTTAAAAAAAAAGTCCAAGTTTTTAGATATGTGCTCGGTGAGAATCAAACTTTTGTTGCTCTGATACCATATTATGTTTCTTGCCGCTACATGAATACCCGAAGTTGTGGTGAGGGTTATGGGTTAATACTTTTATATTCTAACATGTCCATTTTATTCTTTTTCCTCTTTCTACAAAGAGTACAGATCTTTCTCTTGTTCTTTGAGGTATGTTTTTTTTTTGTGGTTTGGGTTTGGGTATATGAATCAGCGGGATCCAGACCCGTTTTCAATTCGACAGGCGAAAAGTCAAGGATCTACTTTTATCTGCCCCTTGCCTGCTTGAGTCTTCACAGACAAGAAGGCAGAGCGAGATCCAAATGCTGTGGGTCTCACTTTTGATATAGGGTTGTTGATAGTTTGCACAAGGCGCACACTAGAGGGGAAAAAAAGGAAAAGGATCATACTTAACACTGGGTCTTCGGCTGGCAGTTTGCACTGTCTCGTTCACTCTATCTGCATCTTTCTCACTTTTTCTCTCTGTAGAACTGCATATATTCCTGAATATATCTGACCCATCTTATTTGAATTCTTTAGATAGTCAGGCCTTTGCGCGCAAAGCATTGCTCCACGTGTCACCGCTGTGTCGAGCAGTTTGATCATCATTGCCCATGGGTATCAAATTGTATCGGGAGGTGCTTTGATTCTATAACTTGAATCTTATTTGCTTATTTGTTTTACTCTACAGTTGCTTTATATATAAGCACTGTTTTTGTACTTCACGTTCTTATAGTCAGCTCTACCCACACAAGTCTTCTGATCAACAAACATCTGTCACTGTAGCGGAATAAATGGGAATTCTTCATGTTCTTGATTCTAGAGGTATCTGCAATGGTGATAACTGGTGCTGTAACCATTATAAGTATGTGCAACATAGAGTTTCTTCTTCATTCTTTTTTCTTGTTAAAAAAGCGTGCAAGTTGTTTATTTTTTCTGTTAATTTGCATTGAAAGATAATCAAATTTTTGGTAGGAATCAAGAAAGATCCAACTGCCCCACATTTGTTTGGGGCCTGGATGAACCACTATGTTACTCATCATCCCGGAGCCATATTCTTTCTGATAATGGATTTCCTTCTTTTTTTCGGAGTTGCAGTACTGACTGTGGTACAAGCATCACAGGTATGTTACTAACTGTCGTATTTAAAGTTTTGGTTTATTAATATATACTTAGGCCATGATGCCATTATTGTTCATTTGTAGAAGTGCAAAATACTGGAGAATGCTTTCCCAGATTACTCAAATGTTGCAAACAGAAAATTGATTCATTTTATTCTCAGAAAAGGTCCATGGTTTTATATAAGTTTTTTGTTGCAACAAATTTACATTTCCAAGATGGGATCATAAATCTTCCTTCTTGTTAAAGATTTTTTTTTATCATGATTGTCAGAAAATAGTTTCCCCCCTTCTTTATCTGCTCCAAAATTGCATAAGTACTGTCTTAATTTATTTTAAAGCTACTTTTATAAGAACGGTCATTATGCTTATCGATCTCTTGGTTCAGTTTAGTGCTTTTAGTTTCTGATGCCGGTCCTTTATCTATTCTGTACTCTTAACCTGAATTTAGGGGATTATGATTGTCAGAAAATAGTTTCCCCCCTTCTTTTATCTGCTCCAAAATTGCATCAGTACTGTCAATTTATTTTAAAGCTACTTTTATAAGAACAGTCATTATGCTTATCGATCTCTTGGTTCAATTCAGTGCTTTAGTTTCTGATGCCGGTCCTTAATCTTTTCTGTACTCTTAACCTGAATTTAGGGAAGTCTCATCTTGATTTGGGAGATCGGTTTGGAAAGCTTTTTGTTAAGCGAGTGTGTTTCACTGAATTTTGGACTTGACCATGTGGTGACATCATAGTCACAGGTTTGGTTTATGGAAATTATGCATCATGGGTAAACATTTGAGTTCAGGACAGATCAAGAGAATTTGGGGAAAGTGATCAATAGTTTGTTTTAAGTGAAGGAATGAAATAAGAAATGTACTTATTGAGTTTGTTACAGCTTAAGTTATTAAATAGTGTATAACATTGAGCGCTATACTTTACAAATAAACTGCAAATTTTGCCAAAAAAAAAAAAAATTGTGAGCTAAAATAGCTTACCTGTACGTAGACTACTTATCCAACAGATAATTTACATAGACAATAAGAGATGTCCAACATGCTATCAGTAGAATATTACTGCTTTGTCAATGTGCCAAAGGCTGTTTGAGCATGTGAATTGGTAAATCCATGCCATTGGTCATGTTGTAATTTGACTTGGAAAAACTTAAATTTGGGATGCTTCAAAACTTTTATCTGTGCTGTATGACTTACAGTTCGTAGCTATGATGTGTAATGAAGGGCATTCAAGATCTCCGATTACATTTTTTGTAGCTATTATTGACATCTAAATATCATCCATATATATGTATATCATCTATTTCATTTGTAAGATTTCAGCTCAAATCTCCTGACGCTGTGAGGATATTTCAAGCTAACCATCCAATAAATTCGTCATCAATTTAGGAAATGCATGTACAATATTTAAAAAAAGACAAGAAAAGTTCATCCATCATATTAACAAACAAGGGTCTGTGCATCACTGTGCTATAATGCCTACATCCACTGTAAAACCTTTAATTTGTTTATTTGAGAAGTAGGGGAAACAGAAGAAAGAACAAACAAGGGTCTGTGCATCACTTTGAAACCTTTCCTTAATCGTCTGATATTTGCTGTGAGTATTCAATTTGAATTTCTTTTCTTTCTTTGAGCTGTGTTTGTGTGTCTTTCATCTGATTACTAGTTTAGAAGCCTTGAAAATACATAATTGCCTTACATATACATTCTATTGTGTATAGATCAAGATGTATGATGTAGAATGGAAAAAATCTGTAGAAATCATATGGGTGGCTTTAGAGCTTTGCAAGAAATATGACTTCACTTGTCAAAATTAAATTCAAAATGATAGTGGAATATACTATTTTTTTTTAATTTTTAATTTTTAATTTTTAATTTTTTTTGTTGGGGGTGTGTTTGGGGTTGAGGTGGTGAGGGTGAGGATCGACACATCTAGTTCATTTTTGGGGTCACTTTATTGTACATAATTTATGTAAATGCAAAAAAGTTGATGTTGCATAGCCATGACTGACTTGGTAACTCAAGATAACACAAGGATGACTCTAGCTTATGTCAGTTTAGATATCCAGAAAGTAAAATTTATCCCATTATGCTTCTCAAGTATTGCCAAGTCAACCATACAACAAGAACTCATTTGTTTTAATGTCTTCAAGGGTGGCAATCCTGACCTGCCCTAGTGAGCCGACCTAAACTTTTTTGGGTTTGGGTCACTTGTACTCGATGTCTCGAATCCGGGTCAACCTGCATGACTACATTATATGTTGTGGTGATGTAGTAAATCTAGAACCTTGATCATATGTGGGATGCCCGAAAAATTGAAGTACCTCCAGTACGCATCAAGTGGATGCATTATGAACTCTTAATTCTTCTAACCTCTCTAATGCAGTAACTCGTGTTGATATGCGTTCAATGTCTGTCCACAAAAAAATGTTGAACTTGTTTCTTAATGATATATCCTCCCATATGCTATTCACTTAACTGATATGACTTACATTCCAACAGATTTCTCGGAATATCACCACAAATGAAATGGCAAATGCTCTGCGTTACAGCTATCTAAGAGGACCTGGGGGTCTGTTCAGAAATCCATACGATCACGGAGTTTGCAAAAACTGCTCAGACTTCCTTATAAAAGGGTACAATGAAGATGTGGAGCGACAAGAACAAACTTCTGAACTCTCTGACGAGATTGGCCTGATTCAGATGACCAGAAGCAATTCAGGCATTGTGATGCAGAATGGGGAGATCCACTCTCACCACGCTAATGGCAACAACCATGTTTGTGTTGACGTGGACTCAAGGAACTCAAGAACGCACGGACACGTGCACGGACAAGGACATGCACGTGGAAATTCATTGCAGTGCAGCCAAGGCAACTGCAACAATAGTAAGAATCTGAGTAGCAGCAACACAAGAGCGAGCGATGGGCCCCCTTTGGGCTTGGGTCTTGGGCTGGGCCTCGGAAGGAACAATGTACGCCACAATTCACGTTCTTCTTCAGTTTTGGCTTCATAGTTGATTTGCAATATGAATGGGAAGTTCCCATTGTTGTAATGCAAGTCACTTCATTTTGTTTATATCTTCTGGTTTAGTGTTTGCTTTTATAGCAGGTTTTTTTTTTGTTAAAATTTTGTTGTGAATTGTTTATTTTTTTTATATGGTTCTATATTGTGTGGTGCAAGTGAGAGTTTTTTATACTGTGTGGTGCAAGTGACAGTTTTAACAAACTTTTCTCAAATCCTTGGTATTCATTTGTATTTACATGAAGAAATTACTGAGGATGTGAATTGAACAGTTCTTTCATTGTTGCTCCAATAATCTTTGAAAGGTCAGGTTGAATGTGTTGGAAGACCAGGCAACACATCTCATCAATAAACGTACTTTCTTTTGCAGCAACAGCTCAGGCACTTACAAGAGTATTGTGCTAGTGGATAGTCTCATCACGAGAAGATCTAAATTAAAATCTTGAAAAAGATTTATAAATTTGTTATTGAGGAAGGAAGAATGTCACCTTCTTCAAGTCTTTGTTGGTCATGGCCATGTTATCAGTGGTGATGGAAATTGATCATGTTCATTTCTCTAATTAAGAATTGGAAAAAAAGGCTTTTGTCTTAAATCTAGGGGTGCCATCAGATCAGATATTGTTTTTATCATATCCGTATTACAACTCGACCTTCGGATACGGATACGGATATTGGCGGATGTGAAAAAAATGATATCCGTATTTGCTAAAATCGGATATCGGATACGGATCGGATATTAGAGGATTAGATGTGGGTACTAATCGGATATGTAAACGTGGATATATTTACAGATAAACTAAACGAATATACTTATAATATTTTTTATCTCATCTACAATAATATAAAATGTGATACATACTATGATATTATTGTGTACATGTCAATACTTCCACCATATCCATTGTCATTCGACTTCTATAACAATAGATTATACGATTTCCGGTGCTAAATGCTGATCCGGATGCCACAATTGACGTCGAAATACCCAAAATATCTTGTGGAAATACCCAAAATATCTTGTGATACTCTTGCAAGAATCGGATACTTTCCACTATTACTTTTTCTCCAACTCAAAATATCAAAATATATTGCCTCATTCCATTAAAAAATAGTCTCTTTTATACGAATATCATTATCAAAAACCCAACTTTTGGATATCGGATTGGATATGGATCCGATATCGCTTTTACCATATCTGTATCCGCATTAACCTTCGGATACAGATAAGGATATTGACGGATGTGAAAAAATGATATCAGGCTAAAGCTAGAGGTGGCCTAGGTTATGGCCTAAGCTAAGGGCAGGGCTCGAGCGTGAACTGGAGGGGGGAACACCACAAGGCCTCGTTTTGCAACAAGGTTAAGTTTTCCAAATTTCATTTTGGGAGAGTTTAGGTTTAAAATGGGGTTACTGAAACTGAGCCTTGGTCGAGAGTCAAAATAGAGTCACTGAATCTGGGTTTGGTGGCCCCCAAACCTTGTAAGGCCTCGTTTGGCAACATAGTTTCCGAAATCTGGGTTACATTTAAGTTAAAACGGAACTGGGGTTTGTAACCACACAAACCTTAGTTTCTGAAACCAGGGTTATGTTCAAGTTAAAATGAAAAATCTATTCAAAATAGAGTTTCAATAACCTTAGTTTTGTAAGGTTTCGGGGCCTTCAAAGCCCAGTTTCAGTAACTCTATTTGACTCCGAAACAAAGTCCAGTTTACAGTGACCCTATTTTTGGTCTGAAATTCTCTCAAACTTAGATTTGAGAAACTTAATCTTGTTGCCAAATGAGGCTTGAAACTGAGATTATTGAAACTTCACTTACAAAATGCCTATAGCAGAGTGGTAAAGCCTCTTTGTATGGACAAGAGGTCAGGGATTCAAATCCCGTTGCTACAACCTATTTTCCCAGTAAAAAAAAAAAAAAAAAAAACTCCACTTTGAATAGATTTTTCATTTTAACTTAAATACAACCCTGATTTTAGAAAATGAGCAATGTAATATTTATGGCTATAAACCCAGTTTCATTGCAACTTAAAGGTAACCTCGGTTAGCTAATTGATCATATTATATCACTGGCCTGACTAATCCAAGACTCTAACCAAACATGGGTAATCTGTGATTTCTGAATTTTGGATTTAAACTGAATTTTTGCTGCAGGCATAGAATAGTCTGGAATAGTTTTTCTGATTAAGAAGTTCATATGTGATTTCAAACTCTTTTCAAACTTGACCCAGACTACCAACTGATTTCAGCTGTGAAAAACATTCTTGCTACTAAAGAAATGGCTCTCATGTGACCATGGAAGAATCAACATGGGTAATCTTTCTCAACAGACCTCTGATCTTTTCATTAAGAACCTCCAATGATCCTTCAATGTTGCAACTTGCAAGTAAGGATGAGCAGAGTTCGGTTATAACCGAAATAGCCGATCAAAAATCGAAACCCGAACCCGAACCGAACCGAACCGAACAGCTCTAATTCGGTCGGGTTTCGATTTTGTGTTCAAAAACCCGAGCTCGATCGAACCGAACTGAATCTCTCACCCTATATATCACCCTACTCAAATTCAATTTAGTAAATCATATAGTTCATAATAAAAACTGGTGGAAGCTTATCTGATTACTTTTAATAATACCATCTTTTTTATGTTGAATATGTGAAAACTATGTTAATTACGCATCACAATTGAGAATAATATTTATATTAATATAGTTTTTTTTTCATTCTTATCATTAAAAATTAGTAATGATTATATGAGCTTTGATAAGAGTTCAAAGTTAGGGTCTTTTTCTTATTTCTAATGAGTAATGGATATTAAGATTCGAATATTAAAAAATGATAATATAATGGTGATTAAAAAATGTGAGAAATGATGGCAATATATTAGCCTAACCGAAAAAATCAAAAAACCGAACCGAACTGAGTCGATTCAGTTCGTTTCGGTTACTAAGTCTAATCGGTTCGGTTCGGTTTTATAAAAATTAACAAAAATCAAACCGAACCAACCGATGCTCACCCCTACTTGCAAGGGTATCATCTTGTTGACCCTCCTTTACTTGTTGTTCCCAGCTAAGATCACTTATATATTTCATGAAAGCTTTCATTAAATGTTGGATGCTGTGTTTGAGACCCAGTGTTTATAGATTGCCTGCATTTATAGGAAACTAAGTGCATACTTCATAAAGCATGAGAATTTTGACACTTGTCTCACATGTTAGTTTTGCATGGTTCATAATACTCAGTCCTTTAATGCCTTGGTTTTGAAATTTGAATAATATTCCAATTTTCTGGACATAAGAGGTTATGCCCAAAGCCTCCTAGTCCCTAGTCATAACATTAGCTGACTGCAATGACATCTTATACCTATTACTTTGTTAGTGTGACTTTCTTGAGTATCAGAAATTTTTTTGGTACAAGTTAAGAGAAAACCTATTAGTGTTTGGGTGTGACTACTTGGATATTAGAAGAATTTTGGGCACAAGGGGAGAGGAAAAAGTTGGTCATAAGCAATTCCAAGTTTCATTAGGAATTGCTTATGATCAAAAATTTGGGGATGAGAGGGGTGTTATGTATAAGATGTTAGATCTAAATTTATTCCATACAAGATCTACATATATACTGTAAGTCTCTTTATCATGATCAAAGGGAAGGAGGGTTTTAGGCATACCTGACTCCATCACGAAAAGGATGCCGAAGGTTGCACGATCTCGAGGACGCCGGAGTTGAGGGAGAGGATTCTTCTTTCCAGCCACCAAGTTCTCTTCTTTATGAGATGAGAGGCCTCCAAGAGAGATGGTTACTATTGTTAGTGGAGAGGAAACCCTACTCATGGTATATATATCATCAAGAAACCCTAGTTCAACTCATCATAGATCTATGCCCTTGATTTATAACACGAGTTCCACACGTGTAGATGAGTCCCACATTCTAATTTAAATACACTCATGGCTAAGTGTAATTGAAAACGTCTCTAAACCCAAACCATTTAGGTTTGATCAATTCTTTATTGGGCCAAACAACATAGGTTAAATGGGCGGGTGCAAATATCCAATTGACTTGATTAGGCTCAAAATAAATTAGACTTTAAAACAAAAATAAGTCTAACATAAGAGTCACAAATTAATGCCAAAATTTTGTGTTTTTGGCAACTCTTATTCCTCATTCCAAATGGAGGCTAAAATTATTGAGGGAATTCAAGGTGGATGGTTTAAATGAAGACTATATGAGAATTTTTTGAGTTAATGAGACACCTTCTTCATGTTCAATGCACTTGCGAGCTGTTTTGTTTAATTCGAGGTATGGGGTTCCACGTTGTTGGTTATATGGGGGAAAAATGAACCAAATGAGAACAAAATAGTTTTGCTCTCGAAGGATGCAAAAAACTTGAGGTACATGACGTCTCTACCTGATTGAAATATTCTAGTACTCATGTTTTCAGTGATATGAATATATTTAGTAGTTTGCTAAAACTGCTATGCTTAATTGAATGATGATCTCTTCATGACAAAGCCTTGATCTGATGTTCTTTCATCAATAAGAACATTGTTTTGAAGCAAATATAGCGAGTGTGCAAGATGTTTGAATATTGCAGAAACTAAGAATTGAGAAGAAAAGATGAGAGGATGAAGTGGAGATTAGGTTGGTGCCTCTAAATGATTGAAACCGAGAGAAGAAAAGAAAAAAGAGTGATGTATAGGGATGGCTAACAGGACGAATCAAGGTTGATTCGTCCCGTTAGCTAACGAATCCGTTACGAGATGGGTTGAACCCGTCTCGTAACGAATCCAAACGAGACGAATCAAATAATCAGGAAACGAATCGGGTCTCTTGACCCGATTCGTTACCCGGATTCGTCTCGTTAACAGGAGTTCAGGAGTACCAAATGTCTGGTAACAATATAATAATCATGCCAAGTCCCCCTAAAAGTGATAATCATGAATATGCCATATAACACATGTATCAGGGGTAATAGTAGCCGGTCAGGTGTCACAATATCAGGTCAATGTGCTTGTACCACATGAAAGCATGTCAAGTGAGTGTTAGCATGTGTCATATATCAGGTGTCAGGATTAGTTGTCAAGTATGACATATCATACACCAGTGTCAGATATCACGTGTCTGATATAACATGTCAAGTGTCGGTGTGAACACAGAGTACATCATATATTAACTCGTACAGGAAGGTATCATGTACTAAAATTTATAGTAGCAAGTGTTAGGCATGTTAACATATCCACATATCAATATCATGCTATAAATACAAGAGTAGTAATTATTAAGCCTAATGCAAAGCACTCGCATAATGAGACATCATGTATTAAAAGCAAGACAATAATTATTAGACATGTAATGATGATAGTAAAGTATGAAACAACATAAGAAATGTACTCGTCTAACACCAGAACGAAAATACCGAGAAAAATCTGGGAAATCCACGAACACGAGCGAGCATGCTACTAACCCATATATTAATATATAAATATATATGTATAATAAATATTAGAGAGAGGAGAGAGAAAGAGTTGTTGGAAGAGGAGAGAGAGTGTGTAGGGTATGTTTAAATAAGGAAATAAGGGGAGGGTATGATGGAAAATATTGAGATATAATTAGGGGGTTAAAAAGGGGGTAGAAATGGAAAGGGAGAAAAAGAAAAGAATTAAAAGAAAGAAAGAAAGAAGGAAAGAAGAAAAGGAAAAAGAAAAGAAGGGGGAGGGGGCGGCCGGCGGCCAGCCCACCGCCGGCGGCTCCACCGCCGGGGAGCGCGCCTAGCCCAGGGGGGGGAGAGAGAGGGATGGGGTGGAGTTGTTGTTGGTATGTTGTTGGTGTTGGTGGAGTTGGTGGTGGTGGTAGTTGGTGGTTGTGATGGTTGTTGGAGGTGGTGGGGAGTTGGAGGAGGAGATGGTGGTTGGGGATTTGGAAGTGGAGGAGGAGGTGAGTTGATGGTAAATTTTGAAGAAGAAGAGGAAGTGGTAGAATGGGTTTGGTTGAAATTGAAGATGGAGGAGTGATGGTTGAATGAAAAGGAGGTGGTGGAGTGGAAAGGGGGTGTGGGGGGTGGCACCGGCAGCTGGGGGGCGGCGACGACTATGGTGAAGGTGGAGGTGGTGGTGGTGATGTGGGAGGTGTTGGTTGAAGGTGTTGGAGTTGAAATGGAGAGGATAAGGAAGAAGAAGGGAAGAATTTAATGGAGGAGAAGTAGGGGGAGATGATGGAAGGAGTGGGGGGAGGGATGGGCTGCAACAACAGTCCATCATGCTCCTGCTGCTGCTGCAGGCGACTGTGGAAGTGTGGTGCAGGGCATGGAGGAAAACGTAAGGGAGAAGAAAGAAAAGAAGAAAAAGAAAGAAAAAGAAAGGAAAAGGGAAAAATTAAAGGAAAAGAAAAGAAATAAAAAATAATAAATAAATATTTTATTAGATAATTAAATTAATAGAATATTCTAGGAGTACAAGGTAAAGGAGTGGAGAAGAAAAACAAGAAAAGAAAAGGACGGTAAAAAATATTATTATTTTAATTGGGTAAAAATTTGACTGTTTCAGAAACGTCCCGGAAAATTCTCAAAAATAATAAATATTATTTTAAGATGCTCAGTGAAATCTGATTCGAGAAATTCAATCTAATTTTTAAATTAAAAATTTTGAAATTTTCTAGCGTACTGGCCGACACTAGAATCGGTGAAATTTTGATAAATTTAAAAAAATCTCAAAAAATGTATTTAGATAGAACATAAAATTTTAAGAAGTAACGTGAAGGCCATTTCTTAAAATTTAGTTCCGTTTGAAAACTAAAAATTTGGGAATCGGTCAGCGATGCCAACCTGCACCGGTTTTGGAGATTTTTGTAGAAAATTTTAAAAATTTTTAGAAAATTATGAAAAATTTAAAATATTAAAAACAATATTTGAAACTGAAATCGGTCAAATCGGACTACTAGAAAGGTTAAATCGGGCGGTATGCCGTTATCGGGTTCCCAGTTTAGGTCAGGGCTGACTCTAAGACTGAGAATCCAGATCCGATACTAACAATATGAGAAATCAAAACTTAAAAATAAATACTGAAAGAAAATTGAAATAATACGGTCAAAAAAAATCTGGATATGTATCTGGGTACGTATCCCGGGAACGGGGTGCTTCAGGAACAGTCAAGATTACAGAAAGAGATGGGACGGTGGGTGCTTTGGAGACGGTCCGGTATGTTCCGGAGGAACGGTACAATCTAATATTCATAGGGGTGCTCGATGAAGAAGGATACCGGATCTAAGTACAATAAAGCATTCATCACAGTTAGCCAAGGAAACAATGTAATCCTGAAAGGAGAGAAGTGTTGAGGGTTATACAAGCTGAACGAAGAAAACTTAAATCGAGGTGGAGTTTTAGAGATAAACTTGGAAGGGAGCTCATCGTGAGGTGGAACTTCAAGGAAGAGTACAACGAGACATGAACCTGGTCAAAATGTTGCGGAAAGGAGAAGTGATACATTTGAGTAAGGTTCGAGATTGCCCAAGTCATGGCGCTGAAACAGTCAAAGGCCCTGGGGAGAGGGGCAAGAGTTAAAGACTTCACGGTACGGTTACAACCAAGAAAATAATTAAGGTACTAATTTAAAATCTCAAGGTGTTTTACTAAAAGTTTGAAAAGTATGTCAAGGTGGAGATTATTAGGATTTTATCTTGTTTTCAAGAGGACATGATGGTTCAAGAAACTCCAATCGAGTTGGAGAAGATGATGGCTAGAAGCAGGAAAAGCAAACCCAGTGGGTGCGGTTTAGTCGACTTATAATATGTATAAGTCGACTAACGCACAAGACTAGTCGACTAGTAGTCGATTAGGACAGATACAGGGGCAGATACAGAGGCAGATATAGAGAGGAAGCATCATATAGTACTTATAATCTATAAGTCGACTAATGGAAGAGATTAGTCGACTAATCATGATGATAAGTCGACTAATCGAGGCGTTTCCTGAAGCAGAATCAGTTTTCTTTTTAGGTGCATGTTTTCTTTTCTGGTAGAGTACAAATAGAAATCCGTTTCTATTCAATGAAAGTTGTGAAAGTTGTTTTCTAAAGATTAAAGGTTTAGAATTCTTCTAGATTAAGGAGATTAACTCCTAATAGGATTGATCAAGATTCTTCAAGTATCCAATGATCAAGGTCATCAATATACAAGAGACTAGTTCTATGCACCTAAATAAAATCATGAAAAGAAAGAAAGAAAATGATTGAAAAATTATTACTAAATTGGAAACTTTGGATTTCCCTCCATTGGATGGCGTTTTGATGTCACGATTAGATATTGACTTGAGGAACTACACACGCACGCGCGCGCGCACACACACACTAAAGGTAGAGTTACAATGCACATAGGTGTAACTAAATTAAGTTACACACCCCTCTTTACAAAAAATTTGCTTGGTGAGATACAAACAAAAATTAAGCCGAATGGTCCTCACAAAATGTTTAATTTTTTTTTTGTGTGTGGTGAAAATAGGTGTGTATAACTTAACTTAGTTACACTTATGTGTATTATAACTATTAAAATAAACACATGCTCTGTAGATTGTAAAAGTATACCCCAATCAAAGTTTATTTTCAACATTCAGCTAATTCAGTTTTAAAGGTTCCACAAGGTGGGTGGCTCCATGACGTAAACCTTTTGTTTTTTTTCCTTTTTTGAGAGTAGAAGGCCCTCATGCCATTACATTACACTCGCTCATAGCAGACATCCTCTACATCTATCTGCTTGGGCGAGACATTGCAACTCCCAAGGGAAAACCATCTGATTATGACCATCTCGATTCCTAGCTCCCGAACCTATTTAGTGACCCAATCCACACATTTGTTGCCTTCGCAGGATACTTGGATAATAGTCAAGATATCGAGGGCTCGCTGATGCTAACATTGTCATTCAACCTTCCAGTTACTGTTGGGCCTGTTTGGTAAAACTCTGAAAAATAAGAATCCATAATAATTGTCTCTTTTCAACTTGCGTAACTCGACGCCCTTGGATTCCTGCGGTTTTCGCCCTTTCTGGGCTTGGAATCGCAGAGGGTGTTTTTAGGGGCCGTTTGTTTCGCGTAAAACTCCGTAATTCGTAAATGACTTACTACTCAGTTACAACTATGGCGTTTGTTTGGACCGTAATTCGTAAAAGACTTATGTAACTCAACTAACACTCACTTGCAACCCAGCTACCACTCACTTACAGCCCAGTTACAGTTAATTTTGTGGTCATACAAATTTGTAATATTTTTTTATATTAATATTTAACTTTTTAATATTTATTTGCAGTATTAAAACTTTTAAAATCACCAAATAGTTAATTTTGTGATCAACTTTTTCACTTACGACTTATACATTACGACAACCAAACACCGTAAAGTACAATACACTTTCCCACTTTACAATTTTATATTACCAACCAAACACCGTAAAATTTACATATATGTAACTCATTTACAATTGTAAAACACTTTACCAATTACAACTACGAATTACGGTCAGTTACAACAACCAAACAGACCAGTGGAGGCTCATCTCATGATTCGAAGGATGCAAACTGTGAATGTTTGTGTTTCATATAAGGGGGAAAAAGGACGACGAAGATATTACGTAGTTCTCCTTGTTTTCTAATCAAATTAAGAATTAATTAGTTAATTCTAATCATAACATTTTAATTTTTTTTTTAAAGAGATCAGTTTAATTATTTTTTATTATACATACACAGAAATTCTTTCGTGATTCTCTCTCCTAAACTTGGTGATGGAACTCAACCACTTGATAATCCGATCCGAATATGGCGCTAACTTTTGGGTTTGGACTTAGCAAATTAGTAAATTAGTATAAATGGATCTATATCCATATTACTATAAAAATTATTTTATATAAGTAATTATAAAAAAACTAAGTCTCTTGCAATTGAGTGATAAACCAAATTAAATATTTATCTCTACCGCATGTGCCACTATAGCCAAGTGGTAAAACCTCTTTGTAATGGACAAAAGGTTTGGGGTCAAATCCTGTTGGAAACTTGAATTAAATCAAGTGAATTTGAGATGAATTTGAGGTGTGATCCGTTGCTAGAATCGCACGGGAGATAGTTGGATTGTGTTCTCCTTCCATTGGGGATGAATTTGGTATATTCACATGTTAAATTCTGTTTCCAAATGAATGAGATATTAAAGTCAGAAGTTAACTTAATTCAATAACTAAAATGAGACCAAAAAGCGCAGAAGCGCTTTAGTCCAATATTGAAAGTGGTGTGAAAAATTGAGTGTTTTAAATATGAAAAGTTGAGAGTTAAGGGCTTGTTTTTAGGATACTTAGAGTTTTCATGAGCGATTTTCAAGTTTCCACTCTCATCCCTTTGAATTGTTCTTCAAATTCAGTTTTTGCATTGTGCTTTGCAAATATCGAGAAAGAGTATTGTATTTTGGGAGATCAATGTCCATTATCCCATAGACACAATAACCGGGAACGTAATTGTCTTAAGGAGATTCACTTTACTTGTACCTCATTCCATATTCTATAAATTTGAACTAATGTTCTTACTGCAGGAATACTGTTGAATTAGTTGTGTTGAATAAATAATTATTGTATTAATATTAATACAGGATTGATTAATACTAGTCTAATTGGTATTTAACTAAGAAAGAAAATTGAAAGGTGATCCTTAAATTAAGGAATGTTCTATCTAACATAAAACTTTCCTCCTGATTTTTACCGACCTGGCCAATTAGATCTGTTAACCCCCGGTCTTAGATGTACGTGTCACTGTATCGGTACTCGATACGGTGTACAAATTTGTTCTGACTTTTCTGGTAAATAAATTGAATCGATTTCAGTTTCAGATCTTATTTTCTAATATTTTAGATTTTTCAAAATTTTCTGGAATTTTTCTGGATTATTTTGGAAAAATCTCTGCATTCGTTGTCGACCAATACCGATTATTAACTCCATGATTTTTAGTTTACAAACGGAGTTGAGTTTCTAGAATCCGCTTCCATATTGTTTTCCAAAATTATATTTTCTCCTTTCGGGCATTTTGGAAATTTTTCTGAATTAGTCCAAAATCTGGCCAAAACCGGTGTCGCCCGTATCATCAGTCGATTCTAGGATTTTTAATTTGCATATCGAATAGAATTTCTTAAATTCGGTTTCATATACTCCTCAGCGTAATATTTCTATTTTATGAAATTTTTGGGATTTGTTCGAAACTAGTCAAATTTTACCGAAGAAAATAATATTAGATAATCTTTTTTTATATTTCTTTTATTCTCCACCAATCATCTCCTTTCCTTCTCCCCCAAGCCCACGACCCAGCCACCGCCTCTCCACACCGCCAATTCTCTTCCCTATTTCTCTGTCTCTGCCTCTCTCCTCTCTCTCTCTCCCCATTTCTCATTCTCCCTCTCTTTATATCACATATCTTTCTCTAACTCTCTCTCTCCATCTCACAGTACCTCTCTCTACACGCGCGCACGCGCGCACACATACACACACACTCTCTCTCTCTCTCTCTGTGTTCATTGTTGCTAGCCACTCCCAGGTCACCACGTCGGCCTCCTTTCCTCTCTTCCCTCTCCTCTCCCAATCTCTTTCTCCCATTCTCTCTCACACTTCTTTTCTTATTATCTCTCTTCAAGTTTTCCCATCACCCACTCTCTCCCCTCCCGTTCATTGGACCACTGCCACCCATGATCGCTGCGTCACCGCTATCTGACCTCCGCTGGCCGTGCCGCCCTGCCACTAAGCCATCAACCACCACCATCATCTCCTTCTTCTACTTCTTCCTTTCTTTCTCTTTTTCTTTATCTTTTCCCCATTTTCCCTCTTCTCTCTCTCTCTCTCTCTCTCTCTCTCTCTCTCTCTCTCTCCCCCTCTCCCGCGGCGGCCGGACATATTGCCATTGCCGTCAGTCACCGGCCACTCCGGCCGGGCACAGCCATGCGCCAACGGCCTTCGTCGTCGCTTGCCGCCTTGCTCCCCTCATTCTCTCTCTCTCTTCTATCTCTCCCCCCTTAATGGATATGAACCCAAACTCAATTAACCCGACCCGTTAAACCATTACTCAATAACTCATATTCATTTTGGTCAATTAGATTTGAGTATTGGAACTGAACCCGACCCATTAGCAATCCAGACCCACATGCAACTTAATAAGGTAAATATACATAAAAACTCCTTGACAATTTAAATATTTACATTTTAAAACTTTTTTATTTCATATCTAACCAATTTATATGATTTTAGTGTTCGGGCAATCTCTGGAGCATCTGGACTCTGAATTGGACAATTCTGGAGACGTTGCGATCGTAGAAAGACGAACTACATTTCTATTATAGTAATGCGAGTGTTTTTCTCTTACAAATTATAGTTTATTATGTTAAATGACATTAATTGATTGCTTATTATTAGTAAAAAATGGTTATAGGTAAATCACTATAAATATTTATTAAATAAATAGTAATTAATGATAAATTGATTTCTCTTTAAACACGTTTAATAAAATAATGATTTATTTTGTTTTTTGATTTAATATAAAATAAAGATGAGTCAGTTATATAGATTGGGTAATTAAAAGGTGTTGATAAAGAATCCAGGATATAAATAAATTGATAATTGAAATATGGTAACGTAGATAATAATACTTAGTTACTTGTGATATCAATCAGGTTAATGACACTGAAATCGCTGTAACTAAATAGTAATATATTGACACATGTCCGTGTTAACTACATCGCTTTGATGATGTCACCGCTACACGGATATTTTATTACACTGGATCATTATTAGTTCATGTACTTGTATCACCATGACATGAATATAGTATTATATCAGAAACTATTATTTCATATACTTATAACACTGAATACGGATATACTATCACACCAGACTGTCATTTCATGTACCTGTATCTCTGTACACGGATATTACACTGGACACTATTATTTCATGTTCATGTATCACTGATACACGGGCATGCTATTACACTGGATGCTGCTACACGAATACTCTGTACACACTTATTTAATGTTCTTATAATACTGTTACATAGATTCACCTGTATACATGCGTTGATTGTTCCTTTATTCCTGTTGCATGGATCAATATTCTTGTCACATGGATATTCATATATTCCTATTACATGATTGTTTTCTGATACTGGTATTGATATATACTATTATTGAACATGTTAGCTATTGATATCTGATGAGTAGTGGGGGCGACCTCTTAAATCCCACATCTCTTGTTTTCTGTTTTCTGTTATCCTGTTTAATGATGTCAACATAGCTCATGTCCAGTTATTGTGTTACATGTATCATACACTGTTATTGTTTCCTGATATACTATGTATTTTAAATATAATAAATGAGAGTGGAAGAGACTTGACGATTGACTAGATCTATTCGGGTGGATGTCCGGATCCATTGTAGTTCCACTACAGGGGATGGGGTAGTACTGGCTACCGTCTGTTATAGCTCATTGAGCTTCCATTTCCCGTTACTTGTTATAGCCCGCTAGGCCCTGGTCTCAGTAACCAGGGGTTTGTTTAAGGACTTGATCTTGGGTATGTACGGGGTACACCCCACCTGACTAGAGCTTCTTGTCCATTGGGTTTCTAATTAACATAATAAAATAGTATAAACATAGTAACATCGAAAATGCTTGTTATTTGATCACTCTCGTTCGGATTGTGGCACCCGTATGCCATGTTCGGATGAGTTCGACTGGAGTGCGGGCTCAATTATGAACTGCCATGATATGAGACACTGGAAGAGATTGATTAAAATACCAAGCAGTACTAATTGTTATTATTGTATAAATAACATTACTTTCTCGATACATGTATGTTACTGTTCAGTTGTACTTGTTACTATTCCTGATATTTTATCCACTATCATGTCACCTGTATACCTTGTTACATTTCCTGATACTTGTTATACTTCATGTGGTGACATACTATTCATTTAGACGTATACTCTGCATTCTATGTATTCTGTTTCATGTACACCCTGTAGACATTGTTAGTATATAATCACAATACTGTAGTATGGTTATTCTGTATACTTCATATCTACATGTTTTCATCATGACACCATTATGCGACTGTTATTATTAGATTAAATAAGAAATATAAAATAATTAAAACTTATTACATGTTATTTATACACACTGATGTAATTAGGAACACTTGATACTGTATCATATTACGCATATTGAGAATAATATATAAATAATATAACTCCATTAACTGTAGTAACATAATCCCCCAAAGTGACTTACCTATTATTTTTGGTAACACATCGCGGACATATAAACTGATAGTAATGATTAAAATTAGATACTATTGTAGTAATGACACTGCTATAACATGCTAAGTATCGATGATGTTAAAATATGACACTTGTATATTTCTCCTGATTGTTATTATCATCATATTGCATCACTGGTATTTAAACGTGTATTATATATGATTATCATGATTATATTACTATACTATATATTACTCTCTCTTTCATTTTAACACTCACTAGGTCGCTTTCTGAGACTCTGGGTTTGCGTGCTCAAGATGGAGCTCAAAGATTTTATAGCACTTGGTAATTCCTTTGATTATTTTGAGACCGTTACCCCTTTCTGATTTATAGATAACTTTATTATTTGTTTTTTCTTATTTATCTCTGTTTTCTTATATATTATGATCACTGATCTTTTTGCATGTATTTACTTATTTAATACTGAAATAATTGTGTATATTGTATTTATTCTTTGTACTGAGGCTTAGTGTAGTATGTGAGGGAATTTTCATCTTGCGTATGTACGTCGTCGTAGCCTTCCCGTATCCGTGGGATCGGGGCGTTACAAGATCGGTCGTTCTTGATTAATTGTCAAAAACAACAAATCCTTCTTGCATCGGCTACTATCTATATTTCAAAAAAATAATTTATCTCTATCTTTTTTTTCTTTATTTCCAAAAAATAATTTATGTACTATTTAGAATTTGTAGTGTGTATGTGTGTTGTGTTGTGTACATGGCATGTCCTCGTCCGTGCAATATTGCTAATATTATTGACCTGAGTTATAGATAATAAGTATAGATTTGCATTTCAGGTTGCAAGAAATAATTTTGATCCTGAGCTCATGATATAAAATGCTGGCACCGATATTGTAGATGGAGATCCCTTAGGCTGATTGAAGGTATTATTCTTTCTTGTTTACTCACTGTTTGGTGTTGCTTTAAAAAAAAACTTTGTGATCCATAGCAAGCCTTATCGTTGACCTCGCTTTATAAATACTTTTTCCTAGTTTAGGGGGTCTGTTTGGTGTTGCTTTAAAAAAAAAAATTACTTTACAAATTTCAGTGAAGAATTCTTTTGCAAACTTTTTTTTGATATAACCCTGAAGCTGAAAAAGCTCCCGGCGTTTCATTAAAAATATACTTAACGAAACAATCTCAAAAAAGAAGGGTACACAGATGTAAAAAATATAAAGTTGATTCTTCAAAAATACAAGTACAACAGGAGGTCACTGACATCATAACGTCATGGCAACGTCCATGCGAAGTCATCAGCAGCCATCGGGATGCTGGCGCTGCAAAAATCAGTCTGATTAGATCTGTCGTACTCTCCTCTAACGCTAACCGTCCACCTCGTGCGAGCTATCCTTGACACCTCTTTCATTCCATTGCTGGCCGGTTGGTGTTTGGTTACCACATTTTAAGCAGATCCATGTGTATAAAATCCAAAACAAAAAAATATATAATGTTTCTCGCATCTGGTTTTCATCTTTTCCTGCCTTCTTTTTAGCAACTCTCTCTCTCTCTCCTCTCTCTCTCTCTCTCTCTCTCTCTCTCTCACACACACACACACATTGAGTGTGTGTGTGTGAGAGAGAGAGAGAGAGAGAGAGAGAGAGAGCAGCAACCGCCCGTTCCCACTCCGCCGCCGCCCGCATCTTTGCCCTCATCCCTCTTCCAGCCGCCTCCTCCTTCCTCCTTTCATCCGAGAGAGAGATGCCACCACCACCTTTCTCATCCACCCGCATCTATCCCCTCACCCCTCATTCTTCCTCCGCCTCCCCTTCCTCCCCCTCCTCTCATCCTCGCGCAAGAGAGGGAAAGCAACACTCACCCGTCGGCAACCCTTCGCCGCTGCCGCTCGCATCTTTTCCCTCGCCACTCCTTCTTCTTTCTTCCAGCCTCCTTCCTCCTCCTCTTCCTCCGGTCGATTTCCACCGTCACTAGTATAATAGTTATTTCTCTATTTCAGTCTATACTTTCATTGACTATTAGTTCATTCACTCACCCACATCCTGGCTCCCAGTATGACCATCCAAGTCCTTGGACACAGTGAAGACTGTAAAGTTCTTGAAAGAAAAATATCCCGACATTGAGCTTTACCAGTTATGATACCGTAAGCTTCTTTCTCAACTCAAACACCCTTTTGGATTTCACGTAATGTAAATTAAATTAAATTAAATTAAAATACATGGAGTGAACACCTATTCTGTGATGATTTTTTCTCATGTCGTGAGAATCCAGGAGTTTGTTAGGACATTACCACAGACGTGGCCTCGTTTTTTTCTTTTGTGTGTGTAGTGTTCTGGTTTTGGATGTGTTGGATGAAGTTCATCAAACATGTGAAATTACAACAAATCACCAAACTTCCTCATGAAATCAAAAAAGAGATGCACTCCCTGTAACCTTTAGCAATGTTGGAGGTTAGAAAGACATTTAGTTATGTTAATGTATTCGATATCATCTATCGTTAGTGTTAAGTCCTTTTCGTTTATTTAGTTTAGAGTTTTATTTTGCTCAAGATTGCATGGGATGTGAATCTCTTTGGTGTGCCGAATGAAAAATGTCTATGCACAATCTTACTGGTCCTAAAAGGTGATGGATGTGGTGGGCATATGATTCTTTGATCACTTAGATTGAAATGCATACGTAGGGATGTGGGATGATTCTTTAGGTCACATATGTTGTAACATGCATGTATAATGTTATATCTAGGTAAATTACGACGATAATTACTTTAGTGACATGCTAGATTAGCTACTTTCGCTTTTCAGCATGGTTTGAAATCTTGATTTTGAAATCTGAATTAACAATTTCGGTCGTTTATCTAACATCTTGTCTCGTCGTATTGGCAATTTTGAGTATCATTTCTGTTATGTTGGGTTATATTGGCAACATTGGTATCCTGCCAAAATTTCAGTATTGAGCAATTATTTCAAACCTTGGTCTTCAGTTTATGTTAACTACTTTATTAAGGATCTTAGCTTGTATTTCAGGTTGTAATATTACATATTTCTTCCTCTCGCATATGTATTTTTCTCCATGCCCTTCTTTCTTTGGAATATTTTGTGTATTCACTAGTTTTTCAACAAAGAGTTAACAGAACCCTACTTAATGATGTTTTTAAGCGAATTAAATTTATAGGAGATAGGAAAATAATATTTGTGAGACCAAATTACTCTCTAGATCATCAAAATCTCTCCTACGTGCGATCCATTGATCTTGTATCTTCTCCTCTCTTTCTGATGCCATCTTACTTCTTTCTTCTCTCCTTTTTTCCTCGTTATCTCTCAGCCTGCTCTTCCTCTATTCTCATTTTTTTCTTCTACAATGTTCTTTATCCTCCTCTCTACATTGGGCCTTTTCTCTCGCTCTCTCTGGCCTGTTTGGTTAAGGGTGAAAGTGAAGAAGTAGTAATAATTCCTTTTGAAACTTGGAATTGGTTAGTAAGTTTTCCGGTGTTTGGATGTTATTAGGAAGTGTGGTTTGGAAAATGTTTTGTCTTTCCGGTGTTCGGATGGTAATGTGAAAGTGAAAGTGGAAAAATTGAACACAAAGTTGACCGTAAAATAATATTAAAATAAAAATTAATTAAGAAAAATAAAAAATAGACTGCAATTAGAATGCAAGTGAGATTTACATGACCACAAAATTAACTGTAGCACTCTGGAAATAAGGAAATGGTTGTGTAAAAGAGACGAGATAAAAGGAAAAAAGGTTTTTTTATTTTACTTTTCCGATGTTTGGATAGATAGGGAAGTGAGCAATTATACTTCCCTATTTTCTTACTTCCGCCCACTTCCTTGCAACCAAACAGCCCCACATGTATGTCAATCTTTCAGGCCATCTTCTCATGATCTACATTTCCATGAGAGAGTCATTATGATCATCTTGTTAAAAATTGCTCTGCTAACAAGGTTCAGTGTAGATCAAATGGGGAAAGGTTTCTATCTTATTCAGGAACTTTGACCTGGCAATATTTTGAATGACTGACAACTCTCCCCAATTCTGGTTAAAAGATAAACTAATTTTTTCACCATTGTCTCATCCTCACTTGTATGATTGAATGTATTCACGAATTAGAAAAGTCAAATTGTCTAAAGTTCATTGTGCACGTAGTTGTTTAAACCTTTTCATCGATTCTTCTCTACAAAAAGTTGAAGTTAGAGATAAAACTTTAAGAATACTTTCTTCTTTCTTATTCATTTACATAGTTAACAGAATGTAAAGTATCAAGTGATGAAAGTCAAACAAAAGGAACAAGATCTGCCAAGAGTTGTTCCTTTTGAAAAAATCAAATGGTCAAAAGTTCATTGTGTGCACGCGTGACTGGCCGTTATTTCTTTCTATAAAATTTAGAAATTTAACTAATTTTCTTAGAAATTTCTTCTTTCTAAGTTATTTCTGTAGTTATAGAGTGAAAAAAAAAATTGTGGGTGAAACAAAAGAAATAGGATTTTCCAAGAGTAGTTCGTTCTTTTAGGTCGGCTTCTATACTAGCTTAGGCTAATTAGTTTTCAAAAAAAAAAAAAAAAAGTCAGGGAGCAGATTTACAGAACTTGGAGTTTTTAAGAACTTTGTTGAGCACAACTCTTATATTTGTTCTTAAAGGATTTTTTAACTTAAAAATACAAAAAAGATAAATTCTTAATCGTTAGTTTTTTAAGTTCACCTCGCAGCTTGGCAGGGTATTATTGTGTCATTTTGATCCAATAACATAGCCAATTTATCTGCAAGTTAATTCAGTAATTAGTGCATCTCATGGTCAGGGACCTTACAAGCATTTTCACATTCTGATTCTTGCTTTTATGGTCATGACCACAATGGATCTTTTTATCAACAATCCAGTCTCAGATTTCACATTTGGCTTGAATTATTACATACCATCATTTTTGCTTTCTTGGGTCTTCTCTTGTCACTGTTATTATGGTTGGTAATCCCCATCCAAACTGTTCACATTCTCATAATCATAGTGGTCACAAAACTGAGAAGGTTAATCACTTTTTTATTATTTAAAATAAAAAAATCGTCCAAAAAACAAAGTACATTTTTAATAGTTTTGCTGTATGAGTTTCCATCCTACAGTCAACAACACTAGGCACTTTGTTGTGTTTCCAGGAAGTTTAAGTTGGCATTTTAAAGAAATTCTCAAGAGAAGATTGATATGTTCAAAGGAAAGAAATATAGGCCAAACAATTTTAAACAATGGAACTAAGGTTTTGTGTCACATTGAGGAGCATATTTCTTGTTATATCATTTCATTTCATTTCCTACCAGAAATATACTTCTGCCTCATAGTTGAGGAATTTAATTTCCACTTCCCATTGTAGTAGAAACATAGTTTAACGTGCGAGTCAACCATGTGCAATGCCAAAGTTGTATACATATCAACATTTTTAACTCAAAATGAGCTTCAGTATAATAAGTAACATTTTAATCAATGAATCAGTAATTAAAGACAACTTTGGTTTCACTAGAAAGCAGACAAAATTATTAGGCCGACTCACAATTTTGCTTAGAAAACAGAATGCTGCAATATATCATACGTAATAAATTTGTGAAGTCTGTTATATTGCAAGACTGGTGAAAATCTGAAGAAACTTAAATAGCATGACATTGAAAACTAAATGAATGGGTGTAAAACACTCTAGTAACCGACAGTACTAAAAGATTCAAAGAATAACCTGAATGGTCAGGCTTCAAGATCTAAAAACAATATTATGAGGACCAGATTTGCATAATTCTTAATAAAAACAATATTATAAGGATCAGATTTGCATAATTCTTACTTTGGTTTGTAAAGCCGAAATGCAGTACAAACACACGGACGTGTCTCTCATTGTGCATGCACCTGTTATACAATAGAAACAAATCATGTTTGCTCTACCACTCCTCCTACGATCAACGGACCCACTTTGTTTCACAGCACCACTTGCAACTCTGAATCAGTAACATGCTCAGATGATCTGCAACAGTAGTCAAAGCAGCAGGTTATCGAAAGGAATTTCAGTTATGACAGGAATTTTAATTTATTAGAAGAATTCTAAAAATTTTATGCAATCATAACCACTAAAGGAAAAATGAAATCTTGAACACAATAATCATGGTTTACCTTTTGAATCAGGAACTATGAAAAGTGTAACATATGTATTATCCACTAGGAAATGCAAACATATAACATAATTTTTTTTTCTTTTCCAAAATGCAAATTTTCTTGTTAATATTAAAGAGTCTCACTAAAACCTATGGCTATAACACAATCCAGGCAATGAAAATGTTCGACATGTCTTGCTGTGTTCCCACCTACTCCAATTGTAGATGCCCAAGACTTAACCCTAGAGGGTACAATTAAACGGTTTTCCTTTTCTTTTTGTGAAATTAAATGAGGAAATCATGGAAGACATTTTATCTGATTTTTATGAAAGACTAAGATTCACTATATATGAAGCAAGATAACAATTTAATTGGAACCAACCACTACGCTCTCAAAAAAACTGCAAATCTGAACGGGCTGCAACAGGTTGCATTCAGCTTGGACCACACAAAGGGGCTGTTTATTTCGTCGTAAAAGTCGTAAAAGTCGTAAAAGTCTGTAATTCGTAAATGACTTGCAACCCAATTACAACTACGGCGTTTGTTTGAACCGTAATTCGTAAAAGACTTACGCAACTCAACTACCACTCATTTGCAACCCAATTACAGCCCACTTATAGTTAATTTTGTGGTCATGCAAATTTGTATTTTTTTTATGTTAATATTAATTTTTTAAATATTTAACATTTTTAGTATTTATTTGCAATATTAAAACTTTTCAAATCACCAAATAGTTAATTTTGTGGTCAACTTTTCCACTTACGACTTACACATTACGACAACCAAACACCGTAAAACGCAACACTTTCCTACTTACAACTTTATATTACCAGCCAAACACCGTAAAACTTACATGTATGTAACTCATTTACAGCTCTAAAAGACTTTACCAATTATGACTTATGAATTACGGCCAATTACGACAACCAAACAGACCCAAATTCAAGAAACATAGAAGAACCATTCACAAATCACTTGGATTTTGAATCATAATATCTGGAATCCCATTCTTAAGAAACACAAGATTCACACCTGAATCATACAACATTAAGATCATATCTGGATCGTACAAATAGGTTATACACTCAGGTTGGATCATAAAACATCAACATTTTACAAGGTCCACTTACAAATTCACTTATATTTTTAAGATCATATATGTTTTCCTATAATTTCCATTCTCACATTCAGGTTCCACATGGATCAAAAACTCTGTTTACGAGAATCATTCATTTCATTGAGAAAGCAGAAGGTGCGTAAAAACAACACTTGTTTCCTTAGATTTTTGAAGTTTTTGTTCTACTGATACTACAGTGAAACATCACAGGCACCAAGATGAAGCCAAGAACGAAGTCCATTTGGGCTCAGTCACTGCCTTCAGCTGGGATTGTTAAGGCTAAAAGGAATTTTGGGGGCAGTTCATTTTTAGAAGTCTAAGGCTAATTAGAGACTCTCCCAAGTGTTCTTAAGTACCAAGAATCAATGGTCCAAATAATAAAACTTGAAGTGTATATTTGATGGGAAATCAAATAGCCAGGCAGTTCATGGGCAAGCAACTGAGCCACGACGTCTACTGACAAGGAAAGGTGTCCAGCAGGAACATCCAACACTGTCCTTCTTGCAGTAAGATGAATGTTTGCAACGCACAGCTAAACATGTGTACATATCAATTGTATAAGAGTTGACATGCAAAAGCTACATTAGTAGAGATAGTGTTTTCTCATAACATGCACAAAATCAAATAGTTTTATTTTAAATAAGAACCTACATGAAAAATGAATGTGATAATATTGTCACATTTCTATAAAAAATCCCAATCTTGTAGAATTGATTTAATACAATTTATATAGCTCGAAGGGTACATTTGAAAATTGACAAAGTTTGTACATTAAGCTGTGGAAACTGTATCGTTTTTTTTTTTGTGAAGAAACTGTTGGACCCGTCTTGCTAAAGTATATGCATGTAGACTGTAAGATCACACCAAAGAGCTAGCATGCATGAAAGCATTAATTTTCCTTTCTATAAAGGAAATACATTTTCAAAAACATTTTGAGGAGATAGATCTGAGGCTCCAAACCATTTAAGATCTGTCATGGATGGTGTGGCATTGTTCCACAGGGGTAGCCTACACCGGTCGCACATAAACTGGACCGATTAACTTTTCCTTTCAAGTTTACTTGAATTTCCAATGGCTGGATAAAGAAGAGGTTACACTCAGTGGTTGTTAGCTTATATAAACTTGAAACCTTGGTTTCAACCATTTTATAAGTGCCTCAAAACATTGATCTTTATGCGCTTAGGGAAGTTTGGCTAGGAACCAAGAGCACAACATTTTTCTTGTGAGAACTCAATTAAGAACCACAGATCAAATGTTTTTAGTCATGTGTCTCATTTGGCTTCGAGCAAGACCGCTCTATAAACTTAAGGATTAATATGTTGAGGCGTGTAGAGTTAAAAGCCATGGTTTTAAGTTAACAACCTTACAAACAACTCGAAAGTGAAACTTCTTTGTTATCCAACCATTCAAAACTCGATTCAATTATCTTGAAAAGAAAAGTTAATGGGTGTAGTTTAGGTGCCACCCAGGTAGCAGCCACTAGCCCTGTGGAATGCCTCATCATGTAACAGAGATCTTAGATGGTTTGGATCAACCTCCTCAAAATATATGCCAAAAAGTGTAAGCATAAAAGAAAGTGGATTAATGTTTTTCGTTAATGGTTCCCCTTCATATCACCTTCTTCCTCTATCTCTATTCCAGTCTTGTCATCTTTATTTTAGAACTTTGGTCTATTGTATCTAAATGTTATCTGAGTTTTATAAAGCTTCAAACGACATCGGTGCCATTAGTTTACTCTCCGATTCTCATATTTCAAGGACCATAAATAAGAACAAATTCACAAGATTGGATGATGCCAAGAAAAGGAAGATGTGAGCAGAGAAGTTGTGTGTGCTCCCATATTCCACAGACCTTAAAGGGCAAGAGAAGTTCTACTTTTCAATATATCTCAAATGGAAGACAGATTTTATTGGTAAAATTGTTCTTTCAATGCATGATAAAAGGTAAAATTAAATTGTAAGATAGACCCATTCGCATGAATCACATCCTTCTTCAAGAAGAAGTCATGCGAAACAAATTCAATGAAGCAACACCATACATTGCCACCAACTAATCAGTTCAATTCCAAAAACAAGAAGCATAAAGATATGAATTCAAGAAATAGATTACACATTCTCAATTTCCGAATAAAGGGATGCAGACTCACTTTATTAGGGCAAGAGCTTGCCGGCCCGGAAAACCGCAAACTTGGAGGCCCTCGAGTACTCGTATTGAACCCCCTTCTCCTTCAAGAACCCTTCAAGGAGCACCTTAACCCTCTCCGGCTCTTTGGTCTCGCACTCGATCTCGTAACTCGTCCCGAACCCGTACTGCGTCTCGTCCAGCTCCAAGATCAGCGCTTCCACCCACCGGTACACCGCCCGGACGTTCCGGAACCCTCCCAGGCAAACAAACTCCCCACTAACCCCGATCTCCTCTCTCACCCTCCTCAAAATCCTCGAGTCCCCAAGCAAAGACCCGATCTTCGAGGGCTCCGCGACGACGGCGCGGCCGACGGAGGGGTCGATCTCCTCCTCGTCCTCCTCGACGCGGCTGATGCCGTCGACGAGCTTGGCGCGGGCCTTGAGGGAGAGCACGCACTTGGCATCGTCGTCGTAGAAGCGGATGCGGAGCGAGGCGAGGGCGGATGAGAGGTCGGAGGCGGCGGTGTCGAAGAAGATGTTCTCCTGGAGGTGGGTCCGAGGTGGAAGGGGGAGAGGGCGTCGGAGAGGAGCTGGTGGGCGGCGGCGGAGGGGAGGCGGAGCTTGATCTCGACCTCCATAGATCTTAGAGTTAGGGTTCAGGTTTTGTTCTAGTTGTTGAGGCCGATGCGGTGGGATTTGGAGGAGGGGGAGAGGGGATCGAGGAGCTTGTGGAGGAGGGAAGTGGAGGAGGAGGAGGAGGAGGAGGAAGAGGGGTTGTTAGGGTTAGGGTTAGGGTTTTGAATGGTTTTTGATCGGCGAAGCTGCTCGAGTTCGTCTTTGTCGTCGGGCTTCACTTCGATCTTGCTGGGTTTGCGGCGGAGCATTCTCCACCCGCGATCACTCCCGAGACGAGGGGATAGCGTTAAGTTTACGGACTGATCTAAAAATGTTTTCTAATTTCTGGTTCATTCTTAAGATCTGCATATTTTCATATTCACCCTTCACATCATGTAAATTGGGGAAAAAAAACCAACTTCCCTCGGTCACTCACTTGACTGTGAGAATATAATTGAGTATTTCTTAACTTTATGAATAAATATGAAATATATTTTCTATACGCAAATCACAACGTGTATCCAAAGAATATTTTCGACATATATGAAGAATGTGTCGTACACATTTCAGGGCACGTGTGAATTAAGAAATTATAGAACAAAAAGAAGAAAGGACTACAACAAAGTAATGAAAGTTAAATTTCAAGGGACTAAAAATCATATGATTGATAAAAGTCAAGAGGGGAATGCCAAGCTCACACAAGATGGATCGAAATCATTTGCTGTGCAAAGTTTTATTTATATTTTACACAATTTGGTTAAATACAACCTAATAATGGAGCAAATAATGGTATCTGTGGTACAGAAACCAGGATTTAGAATTAAGTTGTTTGGGGAGGTAAAACTATGGAGGAGGGGGAAAATACGAACTAGAACAATCCAAGAAGACTTCACACTACGGTTTAAAGACTTGGTCGAGTCGGAGACGAGTCGGTCGAGTCGTATCCATCTCGGCCCGCTCCGAGACGAGTCCGAGTCACGAGTCGGTCGACTCAACTCAGAGGAGACCGACTCGGCTGAGAATCGGAGTTGACTCGGTCGACTCGACTTTATGATGATGATTTTATACCTCATCACAATTCAATGTGGAAATAACTACATTAGCATGTATTTATGAATGTAATTTGTGCAATTTACTATATTATGCATGTATTTTGATATGCTTCTACCGACGATGCGTGTATTTATACTTTCGCTTTATGTTTATTATGCTAGGTGATATATTTTGAACATGTAATATATGAATGTGGATATCTACATTTTTTTTTTTTAAGATTTATCGTGATTTTTTCAGAATTTTTTGAGCTTTCTATGTAGCGTTTTGCGTTTATCGCCCGATACCGATCCGAGTGACTGAGACCGATTCGTCTCAGTGCCCGCCGAGTCGACGGCCGAGATCGCGACTGTGAACCATACTTCACACTCCAGGAATGTGTTGAATCCAGAAGACATCCTGTGAGGGCAATGCCAACAATTCCGGGTACTGCACCAAAATTTCATAGTTCAGAACCATCTATTTAGGAAATGATCTCTGAGATTGGATGATTTGCCAGACGTATGCTCACGTATTCAGGAGATATGTCTTGATGGGTACAGTAGAGTCCTGCAGTGATGCAATATTTGTGGATGAAGTTAGCTTCCAGCAAATACAACTAAAATGGAAATTAACAAGTTTGAAGCAAACGTGAGATGGCAAAGCTTGAGGGGGCTAAGCCACTAGTAAGAAATAGATCCAAAGAGGAAAGGGTCATGCAAAGTGCAGGTGACAAGAAGGCAACTGATTGGCATATTTTTAGCACCTACATATTTACAAAAAAAAGAAGAAAAAGAAAAAAGAAATAGTGATCAGAGTTTGACAATCTTACTGAAAAAGATCATAAATGAGCTCATCTATTCTCATATTAATCTATATTTTAAGATTTAACAACTTCAACTGAATAATACTCGTAAATCAACCCCACCACCTAGTTGTTGTGACGAAATTGATATGCTCGATACTAATTATTGTGTGCATAACCCGAGATACTATACTTACTATGATACCAATATTTGAGAGATACAAGATTCCTACCGACGACCTCAAGCACGCTATGAGATCGATTACCTCAAGCATACAAGATGAATATTAAAAGATATAAGAAAAAGAGAACATACAATTTAACGTGGCTTGGCCCAAACTTGACCTACGTCCACGGAGAGAGAGCTTGAAAGAGCTTTATTAATAGACTTGATACAAAAAAAATCTAACATTCTTCTTGATGACACAAGAGTATTCACTTTCCCCTTGAATCTATGACTAGATTACAAGAGTATACATTCTCTTTATGCACATTCACCTTGCTCATCTCTTTCTTGGCTGTTAGGGCTTTCTTGGCTTTTTAGGGTCTTGTATTGTTGTTCACCATAACTTTCTTCTGCTCCACTTAAATCTTAAGTTACAACCCTTTATTTATAAAATTTTATAATACAACTCCTATTTAGACTATGAGATGATATTGGTCATTGGATACTTGAAAAATCTTGATCAATCATATTAGGAGTTAATCTCCTTGACCTATAAGGATTTTATACCCTTTAATCTTTAGAAACAAACCTTCATTGAATAAGAATTGAATCATATTCATACTCTTGAAAAGAAAACTCGCAATCGCCTAAAGAGGAAACTGCTTCACCTAGATTTGCTTCTTCTACTTTAGTCATCTTCTTCTCTAACTCAACTGAATTTTCTTGGATCATCATCTCCTCTTGAAAAAACAAGGCAAAATCCTAACATTATCTACCTTGACTTATTTTTCAAGCCTTTAGCAAAATAACTTGAGATATTGGATTACTATCTTAATTCTTTTCTTGGTTATAACCATATTGTGAAGCCTTTAACTTTGCCCCCTCTCTCTGGGGCCTTTGGCGGATTCACCGCCATGCCTTAGGCCATCTCCCTGGGGCCTTCTAGATGTTTACATCATATTAGTTTTAATAGAGAGATATTCTCTTCATACACTTCGGTTCAAGGAGGAGAAGTCTTCATGAGAAATTCTGCTATAAGTAAGGTGATTACCGAAGGAACAATCTAGTTTCAGTCTCATGATGGATGTATCACTACAGTTCAAGGAGGAGAAGTCTTCATGAGAAATTTGGCTACAAACAAGATGATTATCGAAGGAATAATCCAGTTTCAGTCTCATGATGGATGCATCACTACTCTTCAAGGCGTTTGTCATGTTCCCGAATTAAGGTACAATCTCATCTCTCTTAGAGCCTTACATAGAGAAGGGTTTTGCTTTAGTTCGAAAGGTGAACTTATGGAAGTTTCTAAAGAGGCTCATGTGATGTTTCAAGCTGAACGTGTCGGCAATGTGTATATGTTACGAAATTTGAAGGTTACAGTTGGTGGATTGCAGTTATTCTCGGCTTTAAAAGTGGTGGTTGTCACGTCCCGCTTCCCAAAATACATGAAAACGGGGTCACGACGAGAGTCGGCGACATATATACGTGAGAAAAATATTCCGCGCATATATGTTAAGCCTAAAATAGCCTGACCAAGTTATAAAAATTTACGATCATAAATCAATACCACTGCAATACTACATATAGATGTCCACACATGATAGCATATGAAATAAAAAATAGAATAGAAGCTAAGTCTGATATACAAGAATCAAAAAATAATAATAAGAATAAAGGAAGTCAATAATTCCAGAATAGGTAGAGAGACTCCAGCTCCTTGCAGCATGTACGATCTCAACGAAAGCTGATCAAATAAATAAAACATCCAATATCTGGACGTACAAATTCAGGGTCATCAGGAAGCGACCTAATGAGTGTGTAAGAAAGGGAGAAAGTGCTCGTGCATAATAAACAATGTGTACAACATGATAGACTGTGAATAAAAGAACTGATAATCAATATAATGAACAAAACTATGAAAATATATATTGAAATAAGACTATAATAACATGCTAAAAATAAATGAATAATAATAAGGGCAATCAGTACTAGAGTCAAATGTCCAAATCAAATCATGTGCACTATCAGGTATCTATCATGGCATGCGTGTACCAGATGTCCATCGTATCATATACGTACAGTCAGGTGAGTTCAGTTAATTACAATACATAATAACAATTTATCATTATTAATTATGTCAGCGAACACTAGTTGCCACCTTTGATAGATGCATCCCATACTATGTCTATCACATGTGTCAATCGAAGTCCTAAGTTATTGAAACTGATCGGTTGGAGACATTATCCATGCTTTAGGTGGGTTCCGTACATGCCAAGAACCACGACCCAATCACCTGATGCTGAAGCAGGTCCTACCGCTAGGTAGTCAATAACAATAACAATATGAACAGTACAGGATGTCAGTCATCCCCCGAAACCCCGAAACCCTGCAATGAAACCGTATCTCGGCTGCGCAACCTGTATCATTGGTCTACCCAAAATATAAACGCTGTCTCCTCCATCAATTTTTTCAATCTCGGTGTAAGTTGTCTTTTTATATTATTATTTAAATCAATCAATATCCATATTATTTCGATTACTGGGACAATACAGTGACAGTAATAATATCAATGATGGTAACAATAACAATGTGGACAATATTACCGTATAGACGGTAAAACAATAGAACAATACATATGTTACGGTCTGACAATATTTTTCCAGTAACTTTTAATAACATGAATTAATACAATAATAAGTCTGAATACCGTTCAATGGACAGTCTCATCTGGAACTGATCAATATCTCATCCATCTGCACTAAGATACAATAGTAACTGATCTATCAATTTATAGTCTCAATACAATCATCGTGAACGTCAAGTATCACTCTATGTCAAAGTATCTGATACAGTAAATTATTACTTTAATAAATGAATAGCCAGCTATCTCATTCATGTCGATCTACTCTAATCCTTTATATTATCAGTATATTCATCTTCTAGCTACCAACATATCAGAGTCTTACACAAACAGTCAGCTACATCTAGTCATATCCTCACTATCAAATAATAGTAAGATCATCGATTAAGATCAATCTCCTCTATAAACTGATCAAGATCTAATGTAAAGAATGTGAATCTCAAGTCTACTCCAACTCTAACTAATTCCATATAAGTCCAAGTATCAAGAAGATCTGTCATCTTAATAAAGTAATATCATGTCTATTATATCCTCAAATACTCAAATGAGTTTCATCAAAATTAATCACCAATTAAAATCCGATAAACAATTCACCTAAAATATAAACCTTTAATCACAATCGCTAACCAAACCAACCCAAGATCAATCCAGTTACTGTCTAGCATCCATCACGACTAGCTCTGAATTTGAAGTGGGAGTCGTCTACATATGAAAAGATAGAATACTAATGTCTCGGTAATATAATATCGAATCCATGTAAATTAATCCATTACATGACTGGAACATTCACTATCCAACTAATCCAATCTCCTAATCAAAGATAGTCAATCATATAACCAGACTCTAAATCATAACATCACGATCATTCTAAATACTAGAAATCAACATATTTAACTATTTGACAGAATAACTATCAATGACATGAAACAAAAGTATTCATATGGAATAACACCAACACATGAAATGATAAAATAATCGCAATTTAAATAAACAAATAAACAATGCACTCGCTGGTATAAATTAATAAATAAAAGAGCAACAAACAAACACTCACATGAAATGACGCGATTTTGGATCCAAATTGCCTTCTGATCTTCACTGCATGAACCAGTATGGATCTCCAAATCATCCCATGGGTCGATCTTCGAATCGGCGGTGTATCAGGTCCTCTGCGAATACGAATCCGAATCGGGTTCGGATCTCACAAGTGGTTCTGAAACACTATACCATGCAACCGAACACATGAACTCACATGAGTATACACTTGTACACGTACACACACCACATGCATACATACATACACATATATACATGCACCAAATACCCACACATATAAATATAAATACACATACAACATGCATGCACATTATAAAGACACTCACGCACGTATTCACCATGCACATGCAAACACATTATAACTAAACATTAACAACCATTACACATTAATACACACTACACACATATAATACAGCACACATGAAATAATTAAATACCCACTCACATTAATTAAAACACACCATCCTCACATAATCCCAAACACATACACATTTACCTACACTCACAACATGCATACATCACACACGTGCACACCACTAACACACGTGCATATTCACACACAAAAATACACACAACACATAATAAAGACACAAATTAATACAGAGAGAGGTGGAAGAAGAGCACTCATGCAAGAAAAAGAGGAAGCATGCCATGAGCGGGGGCACGACATAGATGGAGGAGTGTGCGGGTGGGTTGCGAAGTTCCGATAGAGGATGAGGAGGCCGTGAAGGGGGGTCGACGGCTCACCGGAGAGCCTTTATAGAAGAATGCCGCAGAGTGGATCGAGGGCTCACCGGAGAGGAAGGAGAGGGGTCACGGCCTTG
The DNA here is from genome assembly GCA_038442645.1 of Agave tequilana. Taxonomy (NCBI): domain Eukaryota; kingdom Viridiplantae; phylum Streptophyta; class Magnoliopsida; order Asparagales; family Asparagaceae; genus Agave; species Agave tequilana. The sequence goes on from JAVJIF010007196.1 coordinate 70,869, forward strand.
GGAATGCGCTATTGGGGAGTATGGGTGTGTGCAAGGGGCTCAACCGTGATATGTTATCGTGGGTGGATAGGGGCTCAGCCATGGGGTGCTATCGGCCATGGGGTGCTCTCGGCCAATGGGAAAGGGGTGTTGCCGGGATCATGCCAGAGGAAGGAAAGCCGACCATGGAGGAGTGCACTCAATGTTGGAGGTGATCGGCAACCAAGGGGCTGGGCGTGCTCCGGGGTAAGTAGACACCGCCAAGGGAAATGGAGCTCTGGGGTGAAGTTCGCGAGCATCGTGGTGGAGGAGCTCACGTGGGTGGTCGTGGGGGTCGGCTGGATCACGGAGGGGGTCTCGGTTAGGAATGTGGGAGGTGGCTGCTTTTGGGAAAGAAGAAGAAAAGGAGAAGAGGATTAAATTAGGGTTAGGATTAGATCGGGTGGTTAGGATTTAGGATTATAGGAATTGTGATTAAGGGAGATTAGTTAGGATTATTATAGGAGAGAATTTGGATTAGGGTAATTAGATGGTGAGATGGATTATATAGGGAGTGATTGGGTTTTTGGGTTTCAGGTTATGATCTAGGATATTAGGACTGGGATTAGGATATATAGGTAATGGGTATGAGTAGGAAACAAGAAAACGAAAAAAAAATAGTATTAGTAATAAAATAATCAACCGTAATAATACTAATAATAATAGTATTAATAAAAGAAATCAACCATAATCATAATAATAATAACATTAATAATAATATATCAATAATAATAATTATAACATAATAATTATAATAATAATTAATAATCATAATGAAATGATAATAATAACAATAATAATAATATTAACGTTAAGAATATTTTCTAATAATACTTAGTAACAACACTACTACTAATAAAAGACAATACTAATAATAATACTACAACATAATAATAACAATAAGAATGATAATAGATAATAATGGTAAATATATATAAACTCAAATACCATTTAATCTCTTGAAATAACTAATAATAATAATAGGTTATAATCAAGTTAATAAAATAAAAGTATAGCAAAAAATTAATAAATGCATAGAAAAATAAAAAAATAGTATTTTAAACTAGGGATATTACATTCTACCCACATTTTAAAAATTTCATCCTCGAAATTTTGATAAAATAGGGAAAGATAAAAATCAAGTTAAAAGAGAAGATAAAGCGTTCTGTTACTTCTCACTGCATCATGGGTCCACCGCGCCTCCGCTGCGCGCTTTGATCTCTGCTACCAGCTTCGACATAGAATGACCAGATTCAAGAGATAAAAATTAAGATAATAGAGTCGAGAAGAAGGATAGAAATGAAGATTTAATCCAAATAACTCTAGAAGAAGTTTGGAATCATGGATATCAAAAGATCAAAAAGATGGATTTCGAAAGGGAGGACGATCAATTCACAAGTGGACTGAATATCGTAATATGGATAGTATATGTTTACTGCAGTGTAAATATAACTTGTTTCAGATTACAAGTAAGAACTAGGTTTCTACTTGCGATGTTAAATTGTACCCCGAAGGGAGATTAGGACTAGGCGCGCAATAAGGTAGTCTAGATCGTTACTCCTATGGTGGAGCAAATTCTCATAGATCTTGTGTAGATTAAGGAGATCATTGGGTAATAAAGTTCAGGTTGGGCCTGAACTTATCGACCTAATCAGATGTGAACGCCATGAGGAGTTTATGAAGAAGAGAGAGTGAGATGGAGATGAAATCAAGTTTGTTCAATTGTATGTTAATGCGAGCACATGGAACATGGTGGCTATTCTCAGACTTGAACATATTCAAGTCAAGGGGAGATTGTTAGGATTATAATGTGAATACATCATGAAGGTTGTCAATTAATGTCAGATTTGACAGTTTCCTTTTCTGGATCTGTTTTGAGCCCGAGTTGGATTCAAGTTTTCTTTATTCTGATTGAAGGTGTTTTGAGTCTGAGTTGGATTCAAGTTTTCTTTATTCTGCTTAAAAGAGTTTGTTTAGGACTAGGAGAGTTCTATGGTCTATAAATAACCTCTTAGGGGTGTCCTTCAATGTATTCCAAGAGAATCCAATGAATTTATAATTCCTAAGGGTATAATTCATCTAGGTCAGAAATTCGTGAGAGAAGCTTAGCCACAAGGGTTCGCTGTTTTTGGCGACCATCAAGGGCTTGTAACTACTTAGCGGGAAATGTAAGTAATTCTTATTGTACTCCCCCAAAATTTTAGTAAAGTTTCTCTCCCTTCTCTCCTAGACGTATACACAATCTGTTTGATCAGTAGAACTACGTTATATTGTGCGTTGGCTTTCTATCTATTTTGGAATATTTTCTTCTTCTCTTCTTCAAGTTGCCTTAGTAGATCCTGTGGTTCGTATCTGCTGCGTCGCCCCAATTGATCCGATTGTGAGGGCGTCCTCATCTGAAATCACAATAATTAGTATCAGAACATACAGATTGTTTACCAATACAGTCCCCAAACCAACCCGCTTGAGATTTTTTTTAACTTTTACCTTGAGAACTTACAAAATCAACCATATACAGCAATTGACAAATTCTTTGCCTATTGTATATACCTCTTCTCTAAACTGAGAAGACCTTTAACTTTCTCCGTTCACAATTTTCAATCTATAAGTTTTGAATGTGGAGTGCAAGTGGTTCTTTGCAATGACTTATATTGTTTTTCTTCTACTTCTTCCTAACATGTAATTTGAAAGTGAGTTTAGGCAAAATGAGAGAGTATTAGATTTTCTTGACAGTAATTCAGAACTTTTGAAGTCAAGAACTTGGAAAGAATTGTCTAATTTTTGAAAGTCCAGAAATATCTTTCTATTTATAGGGTATTTGGTAACTAAAATCAGTTATTAGACATTTCAAAAATAAAAATATATAGCTATTAGAATATAGGAAATATGTATCAAATCATCAGAACATCAACAACTATAAACTGCCAGATCAGTCACTGGACAAGTGTCTGTTCAGACAAATATCTGTTCAGAAAAATAAGTCAGCTAGATTAAAAAGTAGGTCGACTGGGCAGATGAAATTATTAACTATAAGTCGACTGGGTATAAAAATTAGTCGACTGATCAAGTCAGTCTGAAAGGAACCAAGACTTTATTGGAGTACAATAGTCGACTGGACAATAGGTAAATCGACTGGACAAAGAAACATAAGTTAGACTAGATAGAAAAATATATAGGTCGACTAAAGAATTTAGTAGAAGTTTCTGGGTATCTACTAGGGTGATATCCATTAGAGTGTGTTGTGTGTATTCAAGGCTTTTACAGTATCTTCTAAGAAATGAAAGATATTATTACAATATGATAAACAATGTATGTCTTCAAATGACATCTTTCACCTTGTATTTTCATATGAAAGTGGTAGAAGCCTTATGATGTCAGTATATAGATAAACAATTGATAGTTTTGATTACTGTATAAGATTGCTAGTATACATAGTATATTGTTATCATCAAAATAAGTAGTGATATATGATTTTATACCATGATCCAACATTCTCTCCCTTTCTATTGATGACAAATAAATAAAGAGTTAAGCAATATAATATATTAAAATTAGTATTGCTCCCCTGCGAGTGATATATGATTGTATATCATGATCCAACATTCTCCCTTTTTTGATGATGACAAACAAATAAGGAGTTAAGCAATATAAGATATTAAAATTTGTATTGCTCTACCTGCGAGTGATATATGATTGTATATCAAGATCCAACATTCTTTCTCTTTGTCATTAACAAAAAGAGAGTTTGCATATAGTCATATGAAACATAGTTACTGCATTAAACTATTATTAGTATCCATCTTTTCTTTAGGGCCTGAAAAATATAAACAAACTTGTTTGATACCCATTTTCAATAGGGTCCGAAAGGATTAGCCTTTAGGAACGCAAATCTATTTGGAATTTGGTTTCTAATTGTTAATATAAATATAATCTTTTGAATCGCAAACATCATTCATATAAAATGCAATATAGACATCTTATCATGAGTATTCAAATCTTTTGGGATCCAAATATATTTATATTATGGCTTACCAAAATAAGTATTTTTAATTTTTTTCATATTTTTGAAATTTTTTTCTTTGTATAAGAATCAACTTTTCCTTTGGTAAAACCAATACCAAATCTATTATTTGAAACTTGTTAATTAGATAAAATATTGTTCAAATTCTCTTTTTTTTATTAAATTTTGTAACATTTTTCAAATTGTCTTCATATTTGCCTTTGAAAGATGAAATATTCTTTTCCAAATCTGATATTCGAGAATTCAAAAAAGATTTTTTCTGATTTAAGAGAAGAGTTTTCTTCATTGAAAATATCATTTTCCTTTTTTAAAAACTTGTTTTTCATTTTCTCCTTTTTCAATTTAAGAAATAATTCATTGAATGCATCCAATAATTCATTATAATTTAAAAGTTCTTGTACCTCATTTTCTTGGGCCATGAAGTACATATTCGCTGTTTCGATTGCTTCTTCTTCTTCTGAAGATGATGAATCACTATCATTCCACGTAGAAGCCTTCTTCTTTTTCTTGAAATTATTAAATTCGTTGAACTTTGCTTGGGGCTTTGGTAGGGGACAATTTTTTTATATGTCCTAGTTTATTACACTTAAACACAAATGAGTATCATTAGTATTTTTATTCTTCTTAAACTTATCTTTTCTCAAAAAATTCTGAGTTTCTTGAGTTCATGTCAATATCATCCTCCTCATCATCTGAATCTTCTGCATCCGATGATGTTTTAAAGGCAAGTGCTTTCTTCTTTGACTTTTTATCCTTCTTTCTTTCTTATAGTTGAACTCCATATGCCATAAAGTTCCCAACGAGGTTCTCCAATGTAAGTTTTGATAGATCGTTAGCTTCTTCTATGGTGGCAATCTTCTTTTTTCAGTCGGATGTGAGTGTTCGAACAACCTTTCTCACTTTCTCCACTTGAGTGTGCTCCTCTCCAAGGACTGCAAGAGAGTTTGTGATGTCGGTGAATCGAGTAATCATCTCCGTGATGGTTTCGTCCTCCTCCATCTTGAATAGTTCAAACATGTACATAAAAAAAGAAATTTTAGATTCTTTAACTTTATTTATGCCTTCGTGTGTTACTTGTAGTATTTGTCAAATTTGATGTGCTAATGTGGCTGTTGACACACGGTTGCATTCCTCCTTGTTTATGCACAAAACAGAGCATTCATTGCCTTTGCATCAAGAATGACCGATTTCTTTTGTTCGACCGTCCACACGTCGTAGTTGGTACTTGGTTTTTCATATACCATCTTGATGATGTTCTATAGTTCGTAGTTGATGGATTGTAAGTATATCTTCATTCTGCACTTTCAATAATTGTAATTGGAATTGTTGAACATTGATGACCTTTCTCTGGAATGTCCTTCTTTGAACTATAATGTTGAAAATTCTTTTGCCATTTTCTTCAATAAGGCTCTGATACCAAGTATTGAATTCTGTATATGTCAACTATAACACTAAAGTAGAACTAAATAGTGTTTATAATAAACTTATCAAAAAAGTTAGTAACTTGAAATTCAAAAACATATATAAAACATATTTAAATACCAAAAATAATGGTTGATTTTATAAGTTCTCAAGATCAAGCTAAAGGAAAATCTCAAACGGGTTGGCTTGAGGACTAGATATAGGTCTGGAGGACCGAACAAAGATAAAATCTTTGTGTTTGTAATTGTATTTTTCATTTTATTTCTGTGATTAATATTTACTTTTCAAGTTACTAATGTTTTTTGATAAGTTTATTATAAACCCTATTCACATTTCTTTTAGTGTTATAGTTGTCATATAAAAGATTCAGCGCTAAGATCTTGTATTGCAAGATTTGACCTTATAAGAATTAGAACAAAGAATTTTACTTTGTAAGAATTTGTAAGAGATAAATTGATAGGATGCAAATTTTCTTTTAAAATTTATCGAAATTACTGTTGGTAAGAATATAAATATTTTTTTTATTTGCTAGAACAGTTATCTAATTGCATATAATTCTAATGCATGAAACAAATTAGTAATTATTTTGCATGAAAGAAGTGTTGTATTAAAAGATTTAATTAAATTGCATGAAATAATTTTCTAAAATCAATGCATGAAAATTATCAAACAATGATTTTTCTTCTAGATTGTAGGATATATAACGGTATTTTCTAAATTTTAAACATGCAACACATTAATAAATCTTTTAATCAAATTAAATACTTGTTTCAAAAAACATGCAACTAATATTAAAGGAATTACAATGAAAAACGAATTGTTGGTCTGGGGTGACGTAGTCGTGCAGAAACACTGCCCTAAAAGAAAGATGACCGGTCCCTCGCCTATACCTTGAAGTGACCCCTCTCTTAGCGGTAAAAACTCTCTCGGTAGTTCACTAACATCCAGCTGAGGACGATGAGTTAGGCCTCTGCTCAGACGGGGATTTGTTACCTGGAATGAAAAGAACAAGTTTAATAATCACCAAAATTTAAATCTCAAATTCAAAATTTTGACAGATTTTGATATAAGAAATATGAGAGAGAGAGAGAGAGAGAGAGAATTTGTTTGAATGTAGGTGTTTCATGCACTAAAGATGAACGAAATATGCTAGTATTTATAGCATTCGAACATCCTGCAGTTGTAACAGCCCCCGCATGATCATGCACGTTCAAGTTGTTGCAACAGCTTTGAGATCGTGCAGATCCAATCCATTTTGAACGGGTCCAAGGAGAACAGCCAAAAAATCAAAAAATGTCAACAAGTTCATGTATTGTATGTATACCTTCTTAAATCGAACTGCATTCATGTCTGCAGGTCCTGGGCGCGCACCACCCGAACCCGGCCCAGTTCGACGTGCGCGCGCGCGCGCGTGTGGGGAGTGTGACAAGACTACTATTCATAACAATAAACTTGAGAGGAGTTAGTATATATACTACTCAACCTCCCATCTCTTATCCAATGTGAGACTAAAAACTTAGACAAAATAGAGGGAACTCAAGTTTTCCCCCACAAGCCAATAAACCGAACATTAATGTAACGCCCCGATCCTGCGGGTACGGAGACGTTACTGCAACGTATATACGCAGGTCAGAAATACCCTCACGTATATACGCTAAGCATCAGTACAGGCAAGAATCAGAGTACGGAAGCAAGTGGTGCATTATACATTCCAACACATGAGTACAATTACAAAGTTATCACCAGAGGTGATCCAATATTACATGAATATTATATCACTGACATGCGCAATTGCGAGATTACAAGCAGATGTACATGGATGAATAGTACAAAAGGGCACTCACGAGTTTATAAAAGGAAAACTCGAGAGGCACACAGGAGGGCCTGGAAGGATGGAGCTCTGAGCGGTCTGCTGGAGATCCACGCTACCGCTGCGCCACTCTGATCAGCAACAGGGGGAAACCACACGCTCCAAGCTCCAAAACCTGGACATGAGGATCCAGGGGAGTCAGATGAAACTCCCCAGGCGAGTGGTGATACAAAAGCCAAGTGGCAAGCAAGGATAAGCACAAGTGTATCGATAAAACCGAACCATAATCATGTATAGAAAACTGTGCCGTGAACAAGAGCATGTATAAGCAGGTGTGAACAGGTATAGCATGATAATCATAAAACTGGGATTCTGTTATAGAACCCGATGAAAGCATTTGTGGCAAATCACACGACGGTCATAACAGGAGTGCATAGCAGGCATAATGGGAGTCACAACAGGAATACATAGCTGGAATCATGACAGGGATAACAAGAGTCATAACAGGCATCACTCGATATCTCCTAAACTAATATAAAACCGATAAAAACCGATAAAACCGAGTAAAACCGATTACGAGCAAAACCAATCGTAAACACTTAGGTTAGGCTCCATGAGACTAGTACATCGAAGGAATAATCCAAATAAGGAAACCCTCATCTATATACCTTTAGCTCATGTCACCGTAATCCAAGCGCATACAATCCGAGTTACAAAACAACACAACAGATTCACATAGCTTATTATAATTATTGGGGCCGCCTAAGTTCCAAGCTTCAGTATGTGTCCCATTCCACATACTTCCACTCACAACTTATATAGCCAGTTATTTGGAAACTGATTAAAGTTCGATGAATCATGTTCTGGATGGGCCCCGTACATGCCCGGGACAACGGTTCAGGAGTATCCGGTGCTGAGCCGGAACGTACCGCTAGGTACCGGGACTTATGGACGCCCGAACAGGAATAGAGTATCGCAGATCCCATAGAAATAGGCCTAGGGCGTGTGCATACCCGGCAGGAATAATCAGGAGTAGGGGTGCCAGTACACCCCACGGAATCCCTGGTGGCCGCCAGGAGATCCCCAAGTATTTGGCCACGCGTGACTCGATAGTGCCACCATGAACATGATTAATCAGGGCCCATCAGTTTCCCCCAAACCAGGTGCAAGTTGTTTATTATAACTTACCAATACTAACAGATTACGGGAATAACTGGTCATGACAGGAAATGGCCCTACAGATTCAAGAGGTGGCCCCCACAGATTCAAGAGGTGGCCCCCACCGTGTATGGTGTGGCACTTTGTTCCATGTGGCACTTTGCTCTGAGGGGATGGATTCTAGAGGTGGCCCCCACAGATTCAAGAGGTGGCCCCCACCGTGTATGGTGTGGCACTTTGTGCTGTGTGGCACTTAGTTCCATTCAGGATAACAGGTCAGGATTCCCGTAATGTGATAATCACAAGTCAAGTATTAACATAACAGGTATAACAGGTATAACAGGAGGCAGGTAATCAATCATGTCAAGAGGTTGATAGTAGTCTGGTGGCAAGTCATGACATAACAAGGGTCTTGCCAAGTGGTAACATGTCAAGTGCTAGATGATAACAAATCAGTTGTCAGGTGATATACATGTGTTAAAAGGTATCATGTAATGACAAGTAGTATAAACAGGAGACAGGCATTAGCATGTAGTAAAGCAATAGCTGAGCACAACTAAGCGGAGCTGAGCAAGCTGGGATACAGACAGCAAGCAGGATTTATCCCTGGAGCGTCTGGCAAGGTTACCGGGACAACTCGGCTTAAAGTGCGAGTAGGAAATCCGGCAGCATCTCGCCTAGACGAATCTAGTGACAAAGCGCTGAACGCTGATCATGATGACCAGGCGAAGCCAAAGACCTGACGGTCCCAATCACTTCCCTTTCGGAACAGTGAGTGACCGGAGGCTGAACACCGAGAGACCTGCCGGCCCCAATCACCTCTCTTTCGAGACAGTGAGTGACCGGAGGCTGAACTGAGAACCTGACGGTCCCAATCACGTCTCTGACGAGATAGTGAGGAACCGGAGGCTGAAGCATGGAGAGACCTGCAGTGTTAGTACCACATGTTATAAGCAGCAAGTACATCACAGGCATGGTATATGTACAGGAATGAAACTACCCTAGTACAAGCATTCGTCACAGAGCAATACATGTCCAGATCTAGGCACTCGACCATACACAAATACAGGGACTCAGCCCAATACATAGTACATGAAATGGAATACATATCGACCCGACGAAGCGGGGAAACCCAAATGGAGGCGAGAGCGAGAACACTCGCATAACCAATAAAATAGTAAGGCAAGAGGATAGCGAGATCACTCGCATAACCAATAAAATAGTAAGGCAAGAGGATAGCGAGATCACTCGCCTAAATCACCGGAAAGCCGAAAAGTCTGGAATCCATGGAACTCGCGCACACGCCAATAAAATAATATATATATTTGAGGAGAGAGAAAGTGAAGAGGAGAGAGAAAGAGTTAGAGAGAGAAACCTAGAGAGAGAAAGAGACACAGGGAGACGCGGGTTTTGGAAGTGAGACGCGAGGGTCGCAGACGCGGGAGTTAGCGTCGCGAGAATAACAGACACGGGAATCACAGACGCGGAAATAGCAGACGCGGGGTTCGCGTCGCAAGATGCCTCAAACGCGAGGTCTGCGTTCAAGTGCGGACGCGAGGGAAACGCGGACGTGGACGTGGGTTCTGCGTCGCGATAACACAAGAAGAACACAAACGCGGGAATCACAGACGCGGGGATCGCATCGCGATGGTGTCATAAACGCGGGGTTCAAGTCCCGTGTCCATGAAGGAAATGCGGACGCGAGTATAAACTCAGCGTCACGCCAATACAGAAACGCGCGGAGCGCGTTAAGGGATTGCCCAGACGCGGGGTTGAGATCCGCGTTAGGAAAGTCTTGGCGAGGAAAATCACTCGCTGACAAGATTCCTTTGTTGCGCCCGACGAAGGGAAGTTCGGCCCCAATCCAAAAGGGGGGTACCGGCCCTAAGTCTTGCCAACGGAGAAGAACACGGCTCCAATCCAAAAGGAGGGACCGGTCTTCGAGTCTTGCCAACGAAAAAGAGTACGGCCCCAATCCAAAAGGAGTGGCCGGCCCTAGAGGAGATGGAGTGATGGTGGTTTGTGGAGGATTTTGATGGTGGTGGTATTTTTTTGGGAAAGGTAAAGGAGAAGGTGGAAGCTTTGGAGTTTGTGGTGGTTTCCATGGAGATGAAGGAGGAAGAAGATGAAGGTAAGGAGTTGGAGGAGTTGTAGTGGTGGTTGTTGTGGTGGAGATGAAGGAGGAACTGGTGGAGGTTAAGGCTTTGGTGAAGAGAAAGAAGAGAAAATGAAGTGAAATGGAGAAGGAAAGGTATTTATAGGATTTGAGTTTGTAAAGTGATGCAAATAAATAAAGGAGAGGGGGTTTTTTGCAAAATGGGGAGATGAGGTGACTCTCTTGGCCACTTGGCTTGTTGTGATGATGAGAGAGGAGTGGGGTGTCTTGGAAATGACAATTTGGAAAGGAAGCATTTAATGAAGAGAGAGAAGGGAGGGTAAAATGATGATGCACTCCATATAAGACAAAAAGCAACCAAGGGAAGAGTCATGCGTTTCTCCCTTACAAAACGCAGCACACAACTTGCGTTTAAGCCAAATGGCTAAACGCGGGAATTAAAGTGGCGTTTAGGGAAAAGCCAAAAGCTGCGTTTTCAACAGAGGAGAGAGAAAGTCATGATAATTGATGGGATTTGATCTGAAGTGCATTAAATGCGGAATGGAGAGGATCTTCACAATAAATGCAAGATCCCAGGTTGGTGAGATCTGCGTTGAGGAAGGAGAGAGAAAATGGAAAAAGACAAAGTGGAATATATGGAACAGTCTCCTCGGTATCTGGGAAAACACCGGAAAAGCCCAAAAATGAAATAGTTCGGAAAGTCTCCCAAAAATTCTCAAAAATCATAAATATTATAAAATGATTTTTGGTGAAATCGGTTTTCAAGGATTCAATCTCATTTTTAAGATAAAAATCATAAGGTCAACCGTCAATCTCGGTATACACCGGATTGGCCGGGTTTTGATAAAATCTGATAAATCCCAGAAAATGTATTCAGATAGAAAATATGATTTTGAGAAATAATGTCTAAAGGAACTTTTAGAAATTTCAAACCGTTTGTAAATTAAAAATCCGGGAGTCGGTCAACGATACTGGCCGATACCGGTTTTGAAGATTTTCAACTTAATTCCAGAAAATTCCAGAAAATCATATAAAATCTAGAATATTGGAAAACGATGTTTAAAACTAAAATCGGTCAAATCGGAATACCAGAATGTCCAAACCGAGCAATACTCTGGGATCGGGCCTTCGGTTCAAACTAAGGTTGACTCCGAATCCACGAATCCAAATCCAGGACAAAACAATCATATAAAGAATTCATAATACAAAACAAATACAGGAAGTAAATCGAAAAATACGATCGAAAAATCTGAATACGCAACTAAGTACGTATTCCAGGAACGGGGTGTTACAATCCATCCACCTTACAAAAATTTGCGTCCTCGCAATTTCGATAAGGGGTAAATTGAACACAAAGAGGACAAGGGCGGAATTTATACCAATTAAGATATGAAACACTATGGGTAGGGCTCTCAAGTTGACTGATCAATAACCAGAATATAGAAATCTTCTGCACTTCCGGCTGTATAAGTCTTGAATGATACCAAATAATACTAATCTGATGTCGTTACTTGGCAATAGAATTCCGGCTGTACTGCATACTTGATGGTCCTCTGAGAATAAGGCAGAATACTGAGGATAAGAAAACCCTGATAATACCGAGCATAATAAAGAAGACCAATAATTAAGAATTCCGAACGCCAGGCATCAATCACTCTGGAAGATATAACCGAGAATATAGAATACCCGAACTTCAAAGAGTTGGCCGAAGAGATCATGTCATAGCTTCATTCAGAACCAGCCACTACCTCTCTAGTCTATCCATATCTTAAGTTAGTATAAAGGCTTCATAAAACCAAAACAGGGAAAAGATGGAAAAGATTAGGAATCAAAGGAAAGATGATCAAGATAAATAGACAACTCTGTACTTGTAGTTGGAATGTATAACCAGGACTCATGCATTCCAGTTGCAAATTACTTTACCATTAATTTGCCATCTGGACGTACTGAGGAAGTAAGAGCCTAAGCTCTGATACCAACCTGTAACGCCCCGATCCTGCGGGTACGGAGACGTTACTGCAACGTATATACGCAGGTCAGAAATACCCTCACGTATATACGCTAAGCATCAGTACAGGCAAGAATCAGAGTACGGAAGCAAGTGGTGCATTATACATTCCAACACATGAGTACAATTACAAAGTTATCACCAGAGGTGATCCAATATTACATGAATATTATATCACTGACATGCGCAATTGCGAGATTACAAGCAGATGTACATGGATGAATAGTACAAAAGGGCACTCACGAGTTTATAAAAGGAAAACTCGAGAGGCACACAGGAGGGCCTGGAAGGATGGAGCTCTGAGCGGTCTGCTGGAGATCCACGCTACCGCTGCGCCACTCTGATCAGCAACAGGGGGAAACCACACGCTCCAAGCTCCAAAACCTGGACATGAGGATCTAGGGGAGTCAGATGAAACTCCCCAGGCGAGTGGTGATACAAAAGCCAAGTGGCGAGCAAGGATAAGCACAAGTGTATCGATAAAACCGAACCATAATCATGTATAGAAAACTGTGCCGTGAACAAGAGCATGTATAAGCAGGTGTGAACAGGTATAGCATGATAATCATAAAACTGGGATTCTGTTATAGAACCTGATGAAAGCATTTGTGGCAAATCACACGACGGTCATAACAGGAGTGCATAGCAGGCATAATGGGAGTCACAACAGGAATACATAGCTGGAATCATGACAGGGATAACAAGAGTCATAACAGGCATCACTCGATATCTCCTAAACTAATATAAAACCGATAAAAACCGATAAAACCGAGTAAAATCGATTACGAGCAAAACCAATCGTAAACACTTAGGTTAGGCTCCATGAGACTAGTACATCGAAGGAATAATCCAAACAAGGAAACCCTCATCTATATACCTTTAGCTCATGTCACCGTAATCCAAGCGCATACAATCCGAGTTACAAAACAACACAACAGATTCACATAGCTTATTATAATTATTGGGGCCGCCTAAGTTCCAAGCTTCAGTATGTGTCCCATTCCACATACTTCCACTCACAACTTATATAGCCAGTTATTTGGAAACTGATTAAAGTTCGATGAATCATGTTCTGGATGGGCCCCGTACATGCCCGGGACAACGGTTCAGGAGTATCCGGTGCTGAGCCGGAACGTACCGCTAGGTACCGGGACTTATGGACGCCCGAACAGGAATAGAGTATCGCAGATCCCATAGAAATAGGCCTAGGGCGTGTGCATACCCGGCAGGAATAATCAGGAGTAGGGGTGCCAGTACACCCCACGGAATCCCTGGTGGCCGCCAGGAGATCCCCAAGTATTTGGCCACGCGTGACTCGATAGTGCCACCATGAACATGATTAATCAGGGCCCATCAGTTTCCCCCAAACCAGGTGCAAGTTGTTTATTATAACTTACCAATACTAACAGATTACGGGAATAACTGGTCATGACAGGAAATGGCCCTACAGATTCAAGAGGTGGCCCCCACAGATTCAAGAGGTGGCCCCCACCGTGTATGGTGTGGCACTTTGTTCCATGTGGCACTTTGCTCTGAGGGGATGGATTCTAGAGGTGGCCCCCACAGATTCAAGAGGTGGCCCCCACCGTGTATGGTGTGGCACTTTGTGCTGTGTGGCACTTAGTTCCATTCAGGATAACAGGTCAGGATTCCCGTAATGTGATAATCACAAGTCAAGTATTAACATAACAGGTATAACAGGTATAACAGGAGGCAGGTAATCAATCATGTCAAGAGGTTGATAGTAGTCTGGTGGCAAGTCATGACATAACAAGGGTCTTGCCAAGTGGTAACATGTCAAGTGCTAGATGATAACAAATCAGTTGTCAGGTGATATACATGTGTTAAAGGTATCATGTAATGACAAGTAGTATAAACAGGAGACAGGCATTAGCATGTAGTAAAGCAATAGCTGAGCACAACTAAGCGGAGCTGAGCAAGCTGGGATACAGACAGCAAGCAGGATTTATCCCTGGAGCGTCTGGCAAGGTTACCGGGACAACTCGGCTTAAAGTGCGAGTAGGAAATCCGGCAGCATCTCGCCTAGACGAATCTAGTGACAAAGCGCTGAACGCTGATCATGATGACCAGGCGAAGCCAAAGACCTGACGGTCCCAATCACTTCCCTTTCGGAACAGTGAGTGACCGGAGCCTGAACACCGAGAGACCTGCCGGCCCCAATCACCTCTCTTTCGAGACAGTGAGTGACCGGAGGCTGAACTGAGAACCTGACGGTCCCAATCACGTCTCTGACGAGATAGTGAGGAACCGGAGGCTGAAGCATGGAGAGACCTGCAGTGTTAGTACCACATGTTATAAAGCAGCAAGTACATCACAGGCATGGTATATGTACAGGAATGAAACTACCCTAGTACAAGCATTCGTCACAGAGCAATACATGTCCAGATCTAGGCACTCGACCATACACAAATACAGGGACTCAGCCCAATACATAGTACATGAAATGGAATACATATCGACCCGACGAAGCGGGGAAACCCAAATGGAGGCGAGAGCGAGAACACTCGCATAACCAATAAAATAGTAAGGCAAGAGGATAGCGAGATCACTCGCATAACCAATAAAATAGTAAGGCAAGAGGATAGCGAGATCACTCGCCTAAATCACCGGAAAGCCGAAAAGTCTGGAATCCATGGAACTCGCGCACACGCCAATAAAATAATATATATATTTGAGGAGAGAGAAAGTGAAGAGGAGAGAGAAAGAGTTAGAGAGAGAAACCTAGAGAGAGAAAGAGACACAGGGAGACGCGGGTTTTGGAAGTGAGACGCGAGGGTCGCAGACGCGGGAGTTAGCGTCGCGAGAATAACAGACACGGGAATCACAGACGCGGAAATAGCAGACGCGGGGTTCGCGTCGCAAGATGCCTCAAACGCGAGGTCTGCGTTCAAGTGCGGACGCGAGGGAAACGCGGACGTGGACGTGGGTTCTGCGTCGCGATAACACAAGAAGAACACAAACGCGGGAATCACAGACGCGGGGATCGCATCGCGATGGTGTCATAAACGCGGGGTTCAAGTCCCGTGTCCATGAAGGAAATGCGGACGCGAGTATAAACTCAGCGTCACGCCAATACAGAAACGCGCGGAGCGCGTTAAGGGATTGCCCAGACGCGGGGTTGAGATCCGCGTTAGGAAAGTCTTGGCGAGGAAAATCACTCGCTGACAAGATTCCTTTGTTGCGCCCGACGAAGGGAAGTTCGGCCCCAATCCAAAAGGGGGGTACCGGCCCTAAGTCTTGCCAACGGAGAAGAACACGGCTCCAATCCAAAAGGAGGGACCGGTCTTCGAGTCTTGCCAACGAAAAAGAGTACGGCCCCAATCCAAAAGGAGTGGCCGGCCCTAGAGGAGATGGAGTGATGGTGGTTTGTGGAGGATTTTGATGGTGGTGGTATTTTTTGGAAAGGTAAAGGAGAAGGTGGAAGCTTTGGAGTTTGTGGTGGTTTCCATGGAGATGAAGGAGGAAGAAGATGAAGGTAAGGAGTTGGAGGAGTTGTAGTGGTGGTTGTTGTGGTGGAGATGAAGGAGGAACTGGTGGAGGTTAAGGCTTTGGTGAAGAGAAAGAAGAGAAAATGAAGTGAAATGGAGAAGGAAAGGTATTTATAGGATTTGAGTTTGTAAAGTGATGCAAATAAATAAAGGAGAGGGGTTTTTGCAAAATGGGGAGATGAGGTGACTCTCTTGGCCACTTGGCTTGTTGTGATGATGAGAGAGGAGTGGGGTGTCTTGGAATGACAATTTGGAAAGGAAGCATTTAATGAAGAGAGAGAAGGGAGGGTAAAATGATGATGCACTCCATATAAGACAAAAAGCAACCAAGGGAAGAGTCATGCGTTTCTCCCTTACAAAACGCAGCACACAACTTGCGTTTAAGCCAAATGGCTAAACGCGGGAATTAAAGTGGCGTTTAGGTAAAAGCCAAAAGCTGCGTTTTCAACAGAGGAGAGAGAAAGTCATGATAATTGATGGGATTTGATCTGAAGTGCATTAAATGCGGAATGGAGAGGATCTTCACAATAAATGCAAGATCCCAGGTTGGTGAGATCTGCGTTTGAGGAAGGAGAGAGAAAATGGAAAAAGACAAAGTGGAATATATGGAACAGTCTCCTCGGTATCTGGGAAAACACCGGAAAAGCCCAAAAATGAAATAGTTCGGAAAGTCTCCCAAAAATTCTCAAAAATCATAAATATTATAAAATGATTTTTGGTGAAATCGGTTTTCAAGGATTCAATCTCATTTTTAAGATAAAAATCATAAGGTCAACCGTCAATCTCGGTATACACCGGATTGGCCGGGTTTTGATAAAATCTGATAAATCCCAGAAAATGTATTCAGATAGAAAATATGATTTTAAGAAATAATGTCTAAAGGAACTTTTAGAAATTCCAAACCGTTTGTAAATTAAAAATCCGGAGTCGGTCAACGATACTGGCCGATACCGGTTTTGAAGATTTTCAACTTAATTCCAGAAAATTCCAGAAAATCATATAAAATCTAGAATATTGGAAAACGATGTTTAAAACTAAAATCGGTCAAATCGGAATACCAGAATGTCCAAACCGAGCAATACTCTGGGATCGGGCCTTCGGTTCAAACTAAGGTTGACTCCGAATCCACGAATCCAAATCCAGGACAAAACAATCATATAAAGAATTCATAATACAAAACAAATACAGGAAGTAAATCGAAAAATACGATCGAAAAATCTGAATACGCAACTAAGTACGTATTCCAGGAACGGGGTGTTACAATTAAGCAATCACTACTCTGACTATATTGGATCAAAATTTTGACATGTGGTTCAAATGTTGGCCCAGAGGCCCATCACTCTAGTTTTGATGATGATTAACTCATGTAGTTATAGTACTAATGATCTTGTATTAGTCTCAGATATTTGATCAAGATCTTAGTAGGTGTTTAGCTTCAATAAAGAATTCAAAGTCAAGTTTTGAAACTAGTACGTGTTGATTCAAGTGCTCGCGCATCAAGATCACATCAAGTACTCAAGAGGAGTCTAACTCATTGGATCAAGGTTTGGACCAAGTTAAGAAGAAGAAGAAGATTTTCAAGAGAAGATTTTCAAAAGACTTGTGTCATATTTATAAGTATCAAGATTTGTTTTTAGATAAAATATAAAGGATAGATTAGTTGCTGGAATGCTCAATGTTGACACTTTAAAAAAGACAAGATTCTTACTGGCCTGAACAATGTCTAAACTTATTGACATTTACAAAGACAAGTGACAGACAAGCTGACGACCAGTTCTGTACCCATCTCCGAAGGACAAATCAGCAACTTGGACTCTACTGATCCAGTGAAGCAGACAGTGAGCCCAGATTATCTTTGAACAGATCTCAGCAGGTCTAAGATGTTAGGTTAGCTTAACACTTAGCATCACATGAGCCCAAGGGATAGCCTCGCCTGAGAGGCTAAGATCGCCCAACTTCGCCTTGGAGCCGTTCAAAGCTCCATCAAGAATCTAACTTACAGCTTCACCTGAGGTGCTCAAGTTAACTCCTTAGAGAGTTAGCTTCGGTTGAAGCCACACGCAACCGCGCATAAGGATGTTCGGTAGCTTCGCCACAGATGTTATCTAGCTCCACTGAAGAGCTTTCTTCTGACTTCGCCAGATGTTTCTTCCAGCTCCGCTATGAGCTCGACGCGGCAGCTCCGCTGCGGGTCTGTTATGGTCAACCTTTGACCAATTAAATCTCCAGATGAGATCAAATCTATTCAGGATCAAGATCAAATCTAATCGAGATCAAATCTGAGATCAAATTTGGCAGTTGTTTGCTATAATCTCTTAACTCTCCTAAAACGAGTAAGAGGATCATGGGAGATCTTCCAATTATATGGAAAGAATCAAAACAGATCAGGAGACCGACCTACATGCTATTCCTAACTTCGCAGAAGCTGATTCTAGCCTCGCAGTAATGGTACTTTCCAGATTTGAACAGATTTGACTCAATATGTTTCCAGATTTTCAGGGGACAATTATACCCCTGCTCTCCTTATAAATAGCCCACCAAGGGTACAAGGGAGAGAACATACGCACACAGGCAAAGAGACGCACAGAGAGACGGCTATACAGAGATCTATTCTCTAACTTTCAAGAATTCAGAGAATTCAGAGAATTGCTTCTCTAATCAGAGTGCTGATACCCTAATACATTCCTTCCTCTCAAGGAATTTTCGTAACCAAGCGAGAAGGAATTCTCAAGTGGAGGCAATTTGAGAAGTAACAAGAGGGTTTTACCAACCTTCTGTTCTCCGATTCTCTGAACCAGGCGAGAAGGGAATCCCATCAATCACATCGTCAAAGGGACAAAGTGGTCGCGCGCTGACCAGACTCCTATCCGCACACTTCTCCAGAATCTCAGAGGAGATCTACTTGTAATCTTTTATGTTACTTGTAATTTAGCTCCTCGACACTTTTTTGTAAGTTTTCCCCTTTGCAAAATCAATGGAAAACACTCAAGTTCATACACACACACTCAAAATATATATGTGTTTTATCAAAACTTATTTAGAGCTAAATCTCAAAAACATAGATATGTCATCATATATGTATAGTGGATCATATCCATACACGCTAAACTTCAAAAGTATTTAAAATATCTTATTTTTGTATTTGGAGAAGTTTTAGAAAAATCATTTTTCAATTTGGAGATTGTTTTTAAAAAATACGGTTTTTGTTTAAAGTCAAAATTTTTATATCACAAAAATAGTTCAAAATATTTGTAACATGTTTTGATTTTTAATCAAACATGTTTGTATATCAAAGTATATTAATGAACTTATTTTTGTGAAATTTATGGGATTTTATTGAAGGTAAAAAGATCAAGTTTTAATCCCTGAAAATGTTTGACCAGGCTTTCTGCCGGAGACAGAAGTCGGTCGACTGGTCCGGTCGACCGATGTGTACAAACGTGCATAGCCAATTTGGCTGGAGGGCCGGTCGACCGACCCGGTCGACCGGCAGAGAGCTCTGATTTCTATATCTAGGCCTCGGTCGACCGGGCGATCGACTGGTGGCACAACGGTCGGAAATTTGACCGTTGGCCAGTCGACCGGGCGGTCGACCGACAGCAGCGTTAGCTGCTGATTTGGCCTCCAACGACCATATTTTGGGAGCCTATAAATTGGGGTTCCCTTAGATTGTTTTTCACAAGATTTTAAGTGGGTTTTCAAGCTAGTTTTTCCTACCTTTTTAAGTGTTTGTCTCCACTTGTTTTAGAACTAAAACTTCATATCAAAAGGAGAGTTTATAAGAGTGTTTTTCAAAAGAGATTTCTTGAGTTTTTCCTCCACCAATCTATTCTAATTTTCTCACACATACTTGAGCTTTTCATTGCTATATCAATCCTATAGAAGAGTTGTTGTGAGAGTGTTTTTAGGTGATCAAGTGTTGATATCACCAAAGTGTTCATCATTGTATTTGAGGAGGCGAACTTACAGTTTCATGTTGTTTCGAGTTCTTGTAGGAGCTCGGTGTAGTGGTGCAGCCTCGGCAAGCTAGTGTGCTTGCGTGTGTTGTTCTTGCGGGAACAAGAGAGGGACTAGTGAGTCCAAAGAGTTCTAGTGTGAACTCGTTGTAGGTGTTGCGGCACCGAGTGATTCGGTGAGATCGATTCTAGTGGAAATCCTTCATAGTGTTGAAGGCGGGGACGTAGAGTAAGGGTGCTCGAACCTCGAAATAAGTCTCCCGTATTTGCGATTGATCTTTCTCTATCTCTCACTTGTGTTTATATCTTGCATGCTTATATTGCTTTCATTTTTATATGCTTGATATAAGTTATGCTTAATTGTTATATACTTGGGATTGTTTGCTCACATTTGTATTCAACCAAGAGAGCCATAGCGGCACCTCAACTCTTATCTAGAGGAATCTTGAGGAGATAGTCCAGAGCCCTTCACCGAAAATTCGGCTACACTCTTTAGTTACACTAAGTGTGTTGCATTTAGTTTTTAATTCCGCATTAATTCATCATTAGATTAGCTAGTCACCATTCACCCCCTCTAGGTGATTACAAGTGGTATCAAAGCTTGGTGCTCTTGATTTGGGTCTAACAACCTTAAGTTAAAGATCCTCATTTTTTAGCTAATCACAATATTACACAAATGAAATTCATGACACCTTTCATGTTTGACATTCTTAACATCCAAGCTTGGAAAGTTAAGATCTCCATGTACCTCAAAGCCCTAGGGATTCATGTTTTTCTTGCCACAATTAAAGATTCATATTATTTAAATGGTAAACATCTTGAGGCTAACTCAAAAGCCATTCATGCTTTAAAGTCAACTCTAAATAATGATTATTTATGTAGGGTTTCTAATTTTGATTCGGCTTTTGTAGTATGGAACACTTTACTCTCACTTGGTGAACAAAAGCAATATTATACAGGGAGTGTCTCAGATGATGGAAGTGATGCTTCCAACTTATGCTATATGATCCAAGGGAATAACCCCCTTGAGGTAAATTCTGAATCCGAGCTTGATGAGGATGTTGACTTGTTATATGATGAGCTGGCTATATTTTGTCAACAACTTCTTAAAAAATATGATTTGCTTAAAAAGGACCATAAAAGATTGAGGAATAAATATGAGTTTATTTCAAAAGAAAAAGATTCTTTTCAAAATAAAATTGAATGCATTTCAAAGAAAATGAATTTTTAAAAAAAGAGAATATTTCCTTGTCTTCTAAATTAAATGATATGTGTGAAGGAAATAATTCTTTGAAAAATAAAATTATTTTGGTGAAAAAAGAAAAAGAAATTATTTTGAAAGAAAATAACTCTTTGAAAAGAAAATTTGTTTCAAAAGAAAAGGAAAACATTTCTAAAAAGAAAAAGGTTGTTGATTCTCATTTTTGCCATGTTCTTCATGCTACTATTGATAAAAATGAGATTCAATTTTGAAAAATAGAATAAATTATTTGAGCTCAACTTTAAACAATTGTGCATTTAATCATTCTAAATTGGAAACCTTGTTTCAAAAGAAACACGCTCCACATATTCATGCACATCACCCATGGTATACATATGCACACTTACACATCATGATCACACTCATTCTCATGTGTATGCTAGAGTGTACAAATGTACATATTGCGGCCGCAAAAGTCATCTTGCAAGATTTTGCTATGATAGAGTAAATTCTTTAAATTTTGCAAATAAAAATGTTTGGGTTCCATTTGATGCTAACCCCCGTGGACCCAAAAAAATGGGTACCAAAATTCCCAACACTTGTATTTGATATAGATGTGGGCTCTCACATGACGTAAGAGGGTTGGTGCCTTGGTGGTGAATGCATGAGCTTGATGGACATAACCTATGGATGCATCACTATCAAGGAAGTTTGGTGGGAGGACCGCCATATTTTAAAGACTTAGAAAATAGTGCATATTGTTTGGTAACTATCTCTAAATTTCTATTTTAATTTATATGCTTTTACATAGATAATATTTTTAGCATGTTTTGATTTTGTGCTTCTTGTGGTGAATACTTGTTTAGATGAACTATTCATTAAAACTTGTGTATATACTTGTATAAATAGTGAGCAATATTTGATTCTTATATGTTTGTACTTCATTACTCATTTGTACTCATTACATGTCTATGTATAACCTAATTTTGATGATTCTTTCATTTATACTTGTTAGCCCTATTTTTGTACATGTTTTGCTTCATGTATATGTTATTCTTGTCTAAAACTAATAAATATACATGTATACCCTTGAGTATCTTGCCTTCATGCAAATACTATTATGGACTCGTTTGTGTTTGGAATATGTATGTATATTGTTAGTTTTGATAGAACATATTGTTGGCCCAAAGGCCATTAGCCCTATATCTTGTTGAATATTTTGATGATAACAAACCATATTTAGTTATGTATTTAACAATTTTGTTTAAAAGTATTTCAGATTAAACAGGTTGTTTTGACGGCTCCACTATCAAGACTCACAAGTTTGGACGCCGCTAAAGATGTGCATTCCCAAGCTAAGCACATTAGGAAGCTTCGGGATCAAGACATGAAGAAAAGACCAAGTCAAGATCAAGACAAATGAAAAAGTCCGAGATTTGTATTTTACTTTTCTTTTAGACTTTTTGTCAAAACTAGATGTTAGAAGTAGATTTATGGGATTGTCACTTACACACACTTTAGTTTGATATATGGCTTCAAAAACAATTTCAAATTCTATTTCCAACTTAGTTTTATAGCTAACATGTTTTTCGGAAATTTGTTTTAGAAACTTTAAGTTTTTGGAAAAATCGATTTTTGAGAAAAACAAGTTTTTATCAAAGAAAAACTTTATCAAAATGTTTTAACATGTTAGGGTAGTGACATATGGTCATACTCCTATTTTTACAAAGTCCAAAACCCCAAACCACAAGACCTATCCAAAGACCCAAGTTCTGGCTTTCTGCAGTTCTGATTTTTCAGAACTGACAGGAGCCGGTCGACCGTCCCGGTCGACCGACGTACACGCTGTGCATGTGTGTACGTCGGCCGACCGCTCCGGTCGACCGGAGCACTTACAGTGCTCTCTGTTTGTTCCGGTCGACCGGGGCGGTCGACCGTAGTCCCCCAACGGTTAAAAAATATGACCGTTGGCGGTCGACCGGCCCGGTCGACCGGCAGCTGTTAGAAGTTCTGACAGACTCCAACAGCTATATTTTTTCTGACAGATTTTGTTGGGATCTCACCCCAACGAATCTCTCTTGCTGTTTTACCCAATTTTTCAACCCCTATAAATAGAGGGTCACTTCAACATGATAAGACAACAATTCCTAAACATTTTTACAAGAGATTTTCATAAGAATTTCAAGTCTTCATTTTAGAAAAGATTTTCAAAGCCAAAATTTCCATACACCCATTTGAAGTCTATTCCTCTACTTCTCTCTAGATTTTGCACTACACAATCCCAAATTTCTACATCTACATATTGGTTATAGGATTGTGCAAGTGAGCTATTTTTGTGATCAAGTGTGATCATTTTCTTCTTGAGCGAAGTTGTAGAGGCATCGGCCTCAAGGCGAGCTAGTGTGATCCGGGTGGTGTTGCGGCATCACAAGAGATAGGACAAGTGTGTCCTTGTATTGACGATCCGGTGGATCAACAATAGTGAAAATCCTTCAAGTGTGAAGGCGGGGACGTAGAGCGTGGCTCGAACCTCGAAAACATATACTTGTGTTTGCGTTTGCTCGAATTCTCTCTAAACTCAACTCCTTTAATTCTTGCACTACTTATTGTGTTTATTGCTAGTCTTTTAATTTGAGCAATTTGTTAGTAGAATTTTTAATTCCGCATTGTTGCCATATTTCATATAGCCATCACCTATTCACCCCCCCTTTAGGTGATTTCAATTGGTATCAGAGCCTAACCCTACTATTTGGTCTAACAACCTTAGGGAGATCCTTGTTATTTGGCTATATTATTTGCATTTCTCATTTATTATGCTTTATATTATTCATCCATGGCATCACTTGACTTTTCTAGCATCAAGTCCCCACCAAAGTTTGATGGCTTGAACTTCCCTATTTGGAAGGTCAAGATGAACCTATTTCTAAAGTCCCTAGGTGTTAGAGTAGCTAGGGCCATCACTAGAGAATTTGTTGAACCCCTCACCGATGAGAGTTCATGGTCTGAGGACACCACCAAGGACTATGAGACAAATGCTAGAGCCCAATATGCCTTGACCCAAGCTCTAAATGAGGATGACCTAGCACGCATCATTAATTTCAAATCCGCATTTGAAATTTGAAATATTTTAATTGTGACTCATGAAGGAACGTCACAAGTTAAAAGATCCAAGATTGACTTGCTACGTTCTCAATATGAGAATTTTTACATGTTTGATAATGAGAGCATTGATGACATGCTCACGCGTTTCACCAAGATCACTAATGCCTTGTCTTCTCTAGGTGACGCAATTGATAATGACCAAAAGATTCGCAAGGTCATTAGAGCTCTTCCCAAAGCATGGGAAGTAAAGGCAACCACCCTCAAGAAACTCAATGATAGGGAGGAGATGGACGTCTCCGGCTTCATCGGAAACCTCAAGACGCATGAGATGGAGATGAAGGTAAGAGAAGAAAGGGAGGCACCCAAAAAGAAAGCACTTGCCTTCAAAGCCACTCCAACCATTCTTGAAGAGGATGACTCATCGGAGGATTGCGATGAGGACTTCGCCATGCTCATCCGGAAGGTGGGCAAGATGTTCTACAAGAAGGGGAGGCAAAGCAACTTCCAAAGAGGGAGACGTCAAGGAAGGTATGAAAAGAAAAGAGAAGAACCCGGTCCTTGCTTCCATTGCAAGAAGATCGGACATCTTATTGCGGATTGCCCCGCACTTCATGCAACCACCTCCAAGAATGCCCCAAAGAAGAAAAAGGCTATGGTAGCAACATGGGATGATACGGAGTCGGAATCCGAGGAGGAAAATGACGCCGCACACATGTGGTTCATGGCACATGGGGAGGATGCATCAAAGGTAACAAACGAAAACTCTATAGATGATGATGAGCTAACTATGGATGAATTAGCCCAATTTTTTGAAGAACTTCAACATTGGTATGAGATTCTCAATCTCATAATAAAAAATTAAAAAGGGAAAATGAGTCTATAAAAGATAAAATTAATATTATTGAAAAGGAGAAAAATGATTTATCTTGTGCATTTAAGAAATTAAAAATTGATTTTGAAAAATACAAACTAGCTTGTAAAGGGAAAACCCCCATTGCATCATGTAACAAAAATGAATTTTTAGAAATTCAAAAATGAGTTGATGTTTTAGATTCAACTCTTAAAAGTGTGCTTTTGATTTAAATAAGTTTGCATCTAGATTTCCTAAGGGAGTAACCCAAGGGAAACACACTCACCATGCACATGCACGGAAACATGCACACACACATAAACATGCATACATGTATGGTAGTGGTAGAATTTACATATGCACGCATTGTGACTGCAAAGGCCATTTAGAAAAGTTTTATTTTGCTAAAAATAATGTGCATAATAAATATGTTTGGGTTCGTCCCGGTACTAATCCAAAAGGACCTAAAAAGATATGGGTACCAAAAGACCCACCAAATTTAGATGATGCAGGTGGATCTTCTTCCTCCAAGACTTAGGGGAGACGGTGCCCGGGTGGTGGATGCAACTAAGCTCAAGGAACACATCGCATTTGCATCGCTATCTTGGAGGCACCTATTTTGGAGATTGCCCATGCTTGGTAACTTCTCCATTTAAAAGTTTTTGTTTGGTTATTTATATACACATGTATAGGATTGTTAGTTTACTTTTATGACACATTGATATATGCTAGTGTAAACTTACATCCCTATCATGATTGTATATATGCCATGTTTTAATATCTTGTTTTTTATACCATGTCCATTGTATGTCTACATGTCATGCCTAGACTAGCTTATTTATATAAACACATTGTATTTTCAAAACTAGAAATAAAATTTTGTAAAAATTTCATATTCAAGCAAATACCTTAGAGATGACAATTGCGCACCTTAACTCATTCAAGAGGATGAAGTTCAGAACCCGTCACCGGGTATTCGGCTTCAACATCTCTAAAACTTTATTTTTGTATAAAAATTAAATAAAAAGTCTTGTGTGAATATTTTGGTTGACATGATAATCTTAATGAAGATTTAAAAACATTGTTGTATTTTTGTATGTTATATATATCCTATTTAATTGTTAAATATTTTCATTTAAAATTTTTTTTGGAGCTCTGTCTGTCCACAGTTTTTTTGGGCAAAGCCGGTCGACCGGCCCTAACCCCGGTCGACCGCCAGTGCCTGAAAGAGAACAATTTTTGCTCTCTGTTGTCGGTCGACCGGTACGGTCGACCGCTATAGATTACAGTGCTCTCGGGTTTTTCCGGTCGACCGGCCTGGTCGACCGTGCGTCGAATTCAGCCCCAAATCTGCTATTTAATTCACACTCTCTCTCACTTTCCTCTCACCAGACCGACGAGCTCCTCTTTCCCTCTTTTCTCCAAAATCTCTCCAAACCCTAAAACTCCCAAATTCCTTCAAAATTCAAGTTGGAATCACTCTTTGTGGGTTGGATCTTCAGTCTCAAGGCTTCCTCACCACCAGATTTCCAGGATTTCAGATCTAGGGTTAGGGTTTTCTCACCTTCAGGTAAAAATCACCTTTTTACTCTAAATCTTGATATCTAGCTCTTAGTTTTCCTTTCACTTGTCAAAATTTTTTGGTTTCTTCTGTTTAGATCAAGCCTTATCAATCTACCCTAAAAATCAACCTAAAAATCACATTTTTCTCCCAAAATGTCAAAAAGATCTAGGTCTGAGAAGGGAAAAAGCATCGTTCCCTCATCTTCCACCACTCCTACACCTAAAAGACCTTTTGTGAACGATCTTGCAGAAAATCGTTTCATTCAACTTTCCAAAAAATCTGTAATTTCGGGAAGATGCGTCATTCTAAAGGATTTTGAACACCTAGGCATCCCTCGTATCCTCAAAAGAAACTCTTTGCATCATTTTATGACTATTAGGGAACTTGTCTACACATCCCTAGTTCACTATTTCTATGCCAACTATGCCTATGAGGGAGGTCGTGTTAGATCACGTGTTTTAGGGAGAGATATAGACATCCCTATAGCACGATTTGCTGACTTGCTACATCTCTCCTCTGGAGGAGTGGATGTTTATACTTTTGATCTAAGCGACTTTGAGTATCCGGACGGTGAGTCTGCGCTCACCGCCTCCACTTTGATTCACGGGGATGACAACCCCGGTTTAGTAAGGAATGAGGAGGTCAACAAATTTACCCTCACCTCCCAAGTCCTTGCAAAATTCATTTTCTATAACATTTTGCCTAAGTCCGGTGAGTATAGCAATGCTAGGGGTTCAGTTCCTCTCATAATCTATTGCCTTCTGAAAGGCATCAAGATTGATTTTCCTCACCTCATTGCTACTCACATGGCCTCTGACCATATCCGCATGTCCGGTAGGCACTTGCCTTATGGAATGCTTATTACTCATTTGCTTCAGAGATTGGTTTTGATTTGTCCTCTGAGACTCCCTGTCAGCCAGCTATAAATTTAGACAGCGTCCTTTTGAAGAGGATGCAGGCTCAAATGCGTCGTCACGCACAAGAGCACCCTCCTGCACCTCCTGCTGATATCCCAGGGTCATCTTCGGCCCCTGGATCCTCTTCCATCCCAGGGATTTCATCTGCATCTGTGCCATCTTTATCACCTGAGTTCCAGTCCTTCATATCTTCTGAGATTCGCTCTCAGATCCAGGAGCATCAGTCTTGGATCGAGCAGCGAGACGCAGCCTTTCGGGCGGATTTAGAGCAGCGTGATGCAGCCCTTCGCGCGGAGATGGACTCGCGCTTTCAGGGATTTCGCAATGACATGACTTATTTTGCGAACGCCATGAGATTCGTGGATTCGCAATTTGAGACATTATTTGCGAAATTCGATATGATTGGTCCAGATCCCACGACCATTTCTCGCCCTCTTCCATCCTCCGGTCCTCCATTTCCTATCAGAGACCCTACTGCGGCTCCACCTCCACAGCACGACGTTGCTGGTATCGATCCAGAGGAGGTCGGTCATGAGGATGATGATCATGATGGTGATGAGACCATGGCAGAAGGTGACGCGGAGGAGAGTTCGTCTAAGGAAGGCGACGCTGAGGAAGGTTCTTCAGACGACGATGCTGCTGGTGGTGCTGAGTGACCTGC
This sequence comes from Agave tequilana, assembly GCA_038442645.1. Classification (NCBI taxonomy): domain Eukaryota; kingdom Viridiplantae; phylum Streptophyta; class Magnoliopsida; order Asparagales; family Asparagaceae; genus Agave; species Agave tequilana. Next base: position 99,182 of record JAVJIF010007196.1, read on the forward strand.
CCCTTTTGATGATGTCAAAAAGGGGGAGAGTTATTTGTTGAGAGAGACTTGCACTTTTGTTTGTATTTATCACTTATATTTTGTGTAGTACTTGGTATTGTATTGTGGACATGTGTTTCATTTCTTGGTGGACATGTACTTGTTTATGTTGGTTATGCTTTGTGGACATGTGTTTCATTTCTATTTTATGACATGAGTATTTTTTTATCTAGCACGGATATTTGTGTTGTGGATGTGTTGTGGATTATGTTGTGGATTATCACCCACAAATTTTTTAGAATTGTCTATGCTTGAGCATATTTTTGTATATGCATGTGTTGAGGGGGAGCTTCATTTGAAGTTTCTACCCAAAATATTTGTAATAACTATATATGTTTTGTCATCATCAAAAAGGGGGAGATTGTTGGCCCAAAGGCCATTAGCCCTATATCTTGTTGAATATTTTGATGATAACAAACCATATTTAGTTATGTATTTAACAATTTTGTTTAAAAGTATTTCAGGTTAAACAGGTTGTTTTGACGGCTCCACTATCAAGACTCACAAGTTTGGACGCCGCTAAAGATGTGCATTCCCAAGCTAAGCACATTAGGAAGCTTCGGGATCAAGACATGAAGAAAAGACCAAGTCAAGATCAAGACAAATGAAAAAGTCCGAGATTTGTATTTTTACTTTTCTTTTAGACTTTTTGTCAAAACTAGATGTTAGAAGTAGATTTATGGGATTGTCACTTACACACACTTTAGTTTGATATATGGCTTCAAAAACAATTTCAAATTCTATTTCCAACTTAGTTTTATAGCTAACATGTTTTTCGGAAATTTGTTTTAGAAACTTTAAGTTTTTGGAAAAACCGATTTTTGAGAAAAACAAGTTTTTATCAAAGAAAAACTTTATCAAATGTTTTAACATGTTAGGGTAGTGACATATGGTCATACTCCTATTTTTACAAAGTCCAAAACCCCAAACCACAAGACCTATCCAAAGACCCAAGTTCTGGCTTTCTGCAGTTCTGATTTTTCAGAATTGACAGGAGCCGGTCGACCGTCCCGGTCGACCGACGTACACGCTGTGCATGTGTGTATGTCGGCCGACCGCTCCGGTCGACCGGAGCACTTACAGTGCTCTCTGTTTGTTCTGGTCGACCGGGGCGGTCGACTGTAGTCCCCCAACGGTCAAAAATATGACCGTTGGCGGTCGACCGGCCCGGTCGACCGGCAGCTGTCAGAAGTTCTGACAGACTCCAACAACTATATTTTTCTGACAGATTTTGTTGGGATCTCACCCCAACGAATCTCTCTTGCTGTTTTACCCAGTTTTTCAACCCCTATAAATAGAGGGTCACTTCAACATGATAAGACAACAATTCCTAAACATTTTTACAAGAGATTTTCATAAGAATTTCAAGTCTTCATTTTAGAAAAGATTTTCAAAGCCAAAATTTCCATACACCCATTTGAAGTCTATTCCTCTACTTCTCTCTAGATTTTGCACTACACAATCCAAATTTCTACATCTACATATTGGTTATAGGATTGTGCAAGTGAGCTATTTTTGTGATCAAGTGTGATCATTTTCTTCTTGAGCGAAGTTGTAGAGGCATCGGCCTCAAGGCGAGCTAGTGTGCTCCGGGTGGTGTTGCGGCATCACAAGAGATAGGACAAGTGTGTCCTTGTATTGGCGATCCGGTGGGATCAACAATAGTGGAAATCCTTCAAGTGTGAAGGCGGGGACGTAGAGCGTGGCTCGAACCTCGAAAACATATACTTGTGTTTGCGTTTGCTCGAATTCTCTCTAAACTCAACTCCTTTAATTCTTGCACTACTTATTGTGTTTATTGCTAGTCTTTTAATTTGAGCATTTGTTAGTAGAATTTTTAATTCCGCATTGTTGCCATATTTCATATAGCCATCACCTATTCACCCCCCTCTAGGTGATTTCACATATATATACCTTGAAATTTGAATTTAATGAAAAATAAATTTTTATGATTTCATTTTTGTCCAATAAAAAGAATTTCATGTTTATTTTGAGCTTTATTGATTATTTCATGAATATACTAATCACATAACTTTTGTACACTCACGTCATTTTTGTTTACTCATGATTTTGTTTCATGAGCACATTTTTGAGCTTTATAGATTTCGAGTGTTAATTTTTGTGTATTTAGTATGTTTCATGAGATATATATGATTTGTTTTCATATTTGAAGGATCTTTAACTAGTTTTTAAAAAATTATTTTAAACTAGTTATTTATTCTTCATTTGGTAGTGTTTTCAATCTACAAATATTTTCAAATCTGTTTTTGAAAACTTCTACCCTTAAACGGCGGATAGTTGGGCGATCATGTCTTGTATGTTCTAAATTGAAAATCTTTATAAACATGTGCATGAATAGAGTGGATTGTTATGAGTTATACACATGATCTTCATGAAATTCTATTTTTGTATACTCATATTTGTTTCTATATATGTATGCTTCAAAATCTCAAATAATATCAATTTCAATTGGTATTCTCTTGTTCATACATATATATGATTTGATTGTGCTTGTTTTACAATAACTTTATATGTTTAAAGCACAAATTATGTTTATGCTAAGCTTGACTAATTTTTAAATATAAATTGGTATCTTTATAAGCTTATGCATTGTTTTTCAATTGGTATTTCAATTGACATTTTATTTGGTATCAAATTTACAATATATTTCTATTGGTATCAAAAATATAAAATGTTTTGCCTTCAATTGGTATTAAAAATCTTCTATTGCTATCTTAAAATTTTGTTTATTTACAAGTGGTATCAAAATTTGTTTTTAAGAACTTTCAAAAGTTTTGCATTAAGTATTATCAAAATTTTGTTTAAAAATGTTTTGGTATGTATTGCCTATATGCAAGGGGAGCTTAACATCTCTTCTATATATAGATTCTTGTTGAGTGTATCGTATATTGAGGAGCTTGACATCTCTTCTTTATGTGGTACACGTGTGTAGGGGGAGCTTAACATCTCCACTTATGCATTGTATATTATGCTTTATGTGGGTTAGGGTTTTGTCATCCCTTCTTCATGTAATGCATGTATGCAGGGGGAGCTAACTTCACGTCTCTCTTCTTCATGAATGTATATCGCATAGATATATTTATTGTTTGATTTGTTTTCGCCCCTTTGTTGATGAATTGACAAAAGGGGGGAGAAGGATTTTGAGAGTTTATATACACATGTTTTATTTTCTTATTTATGCATATATGTTTTGTTGTATGCAAAAAGGGGAGAAGAATTTTGTTTATGCAAAAAGGGGAGAAGAATTTGGTGAGTTCATGCACGTTTATCTCCTTGTATAATGCATATATATTTGTTTAGTTTATGCACTTTATTGAATATCTTATTGTTTATTGTTATGCATGAGTTAAGGGGGAGCTTCTATGAAGCTTATATTTAATCCATGCATATATAACTTCATGAGTTTTGTCATCATCAAAAAGGGGGAGATTGTTGGCCAGAGACCCATCACTCTAGTTTTGATGATGATTAACTCATATAGTTATAGTACTAATGATCTTGTGTTTAATTAGTCTCAGATATTTGATCAAGATCTTAGTAGGTGTTTGCTTCAATAAAGGATTCAAAGTCAAGTTTTGGAGCTAGCACGTGTTAATTCAAGAGCTCGCGCATCAAGATCACATCAAGTACTCAAGAGGAGTCTAACTCATTGGATCAAGATTTGGACCAAGTCAAGAAGAAGAAGAAGATTTTCAAGAGAAGATTTTCAGAAGACTTGTGTCATATTTGTAATTGTCAAGATTTGTTTTTAAATAAAATGTAAATGATAGATTAGTTGGTGGAATGCTCAAGTTCATACACACACACACACTCATAATATACATGTGTTTTATCAAAATTAATTTTAGAGCTAAATGTCAAAAACATAGATATTTTATCATATATGTGCAGTGGATCATATCCATACACACTAAGCATCAAAAGTATTTAAAATATCTTGTTTTTGTATTTGGAAAAGTTTTAGAAAAATTATTTGTCAATTTGAAGATTGTTTTTGAAAAATACGATTTTTGTTTAAAGCCAAAATTTCTATATCACAAAAATAGTTCAAAATATTTGTAATATGTTTGATTTTTAATCAAACATGTTTGTATATCAAAGTATATTAATGAACTTATTTTTATGAAATTTATGAGAATTTATGGGATTTTATTGAAGGTAAAAAGATCAAGTTTTAATCCCTGAAAATGTTTGATCAGGCCTTCTGCCGGTCGACCGGACGTCGACCGGTCTGGTCGACCGATGTGCACAAACTTGCATAGCCAGTTTGGCTGGAGGGCCAGTCGACCGACCCGGTCGACCGCCAGAGAGCTCTGCTCTTTGGATCTGGCCCCGGTCGACCGGGCGGTCGACCGGCAGAGAGCTCTGCTATCTATATCCAGGCCTCGATCGACCGGGCGGTCGACTGGTGGCATAACGGTCGGAAATCCGACTGTTGGCCGGTCGAACAGGCGGTCGACCGACAGCAGCGTCAGCTGCTGATTTGGCCTCCAACGGCCATATTTTGGGAGCCTATAAATTGGGGTTCCCTTGGACTGTTTTTCATAAGATTTTAAGTGGGTTTTCAAGCTACTTTTTCCTACCTGTCTAAGTGTTTATCTCCACTTGTTTTAGAGATAAAACTTCCATATCAAAAGGAAAGTTTATAAGAGTGTTTTTCAAAAGAGATTTCTCGAGTTTTTACTCCACTAATCAATTCTAGTTTTCTCACACATACTTGAGCTTTCCATTGCTATATCAATCCTATAGGGAGTTGTTGTGAGAGTATTTTTAGGTGATCAAGTGTTGAGATCACCAAAGTGTTCATCATTGTATTTGAGGAGGGAAACTTGCGGGTTCGTGTTGTTTCGAGTTCTTGTGGGAACTCGGTGTAGAGGTGCGGCCTTGGCAAGCTAGTGTGCTTGTGTGTGTTGCTATTGCGGGAACAAGAGAGGGACTAATGAGTCTAAGGAGTTTTAGTGTGAACTCGTGTAGGTGTTACGGCACCGAGTGATCCGGTGGGATCGATTTTAGTGAAAATCCTCCATAGTGTTGAAGGCGGGGACGTAGAGTAAGGGTGCTCGAACCTCGAAACAAATTTCCCGTGTTTGCGATTGCTCTCTCTCTATCTCTCACTTGTGTTTATATCTAGCATGCTTACATTGCCTGTATCTTTATATGCTTGATATATTTTGTGCTTAAATTGATATATGCTTAGGATTGTTTGGTCACACTTGTATTCAACCAAGAGAGTCAAAGCGACACCTCAACTCTTATCTAGAGGAATCTTGAGATGATAGTTCATAACCCTTCACCAGAAATTCGACTATACTCTTTGGTTACACAAAGTGTATTGCATTTAGTTTTTAATTCCGCATTAATTCATCATTAGATTAGCTAGTCACCTATTCACTCCCCTCTAGATGATTACACCAATTTCTTACCACTAAAAAATAGAGCGAATGTGATTTGGTGATAAATGTGTTGTTTACTTTAAGATTGTAATCCTTTTAAATAATGCTCATCTGAAGTTTAATTTAGAAATCTCGATTCAAATTGGTTCATCAGAAAATAAAAAAAGGAGCAATTCTCTCGTGTCATCCCCGCTTGCTAAGGTGAATGCCTCATTCGGGAACAAACTTTACTTTTTCAAACTAAGGTTTTATAGAGTTCGGGGCTCAAAACAAGATTATTGTCTTTATTTGGGAACTAAAACGGAATTTGAGAAACCAAAATTTGAAGGCCGCCAAACCTTATAAAATTTGTATTCCTGTATGAGTTTTTTTTCCTTTTCTTTTGATAATTTTGATGGTAAACATTTCGATATCCCCACATCAAATTGTTCACACGAAAATAACTATTGATACATGTGAAAAATATTCTTCAAAAATATGACACTGCGACTCTACATGAAAATCTTATATTTATCACACATAATATGATCATACACCCTCTTAGGTTCACTACTAGTATGTTAAGAGTGCCAGGCAAGGTCCTGAGAAGCATCAAGATCAACTCTAATATCTCTGGTAACAAGAGACTGCTTGCTATCTTGCAGCAAAACTTCTGACAATCCAATAGCTTTGTGTTCACCCTGTAAAAATTGAAACAGAAATGAACTTTGAAATAGTTAGATGCATGACGAATAAATGAAAATTCACGGGGGAAAATATACAGTGTATGAGATGAAAATTTAAGCTAGTTTCTTATAAAGTAGATTAAATTTTGCGAATAAAATTGATGAAAACACTTTACAGACTCGGTTAAGAGAATTTTCCATGGCGAAGGGTCGCATAATAACTTACCGTCAGAGTGCTGACAGATGAAGAAGAAGCTGCAGCAGAACTATCTCCACCCTGTAAACTAACTATACAGTCTCTGATGAAGTGAACCTGCCGAGCTATCTCACTCATCAGAAACGACCTCTCTTCGACACATCTCACAACGGCCTCCTTCATACGGTTCGTATCTTCCTCAATCGCCCGCAGTTTCACATGAAGCATTTCAAGCAGTTCATGCTGATTGCGAACCCCCCGCCTCTCTTTCTTGCTTCTCTGATGATGCTTTTTGCCCGCGGAGATCACTTCTTTGGAGCTGAATCGATTCCTCGAAGAACTTACTTCTGTTTTATCCATTGTTGATGTTTTCTGTATACTTCCAGGTGCCCAATTCAAATGGCTTTGGAGTGAAAGAGAAGAACTTCAGTTTGGATACCACAAGAGAGAGAATAAATAAAGAATATGAGGAACTTAAAAGATAGCTTATTATGAATAAATTTGAGGATGCCATGGTTGTGAGAGAGAGAGAGGCCAGGCAAATTTTGGTGTTTTGCAGGAGGTAGAGCTTGGTCTTTGGTAAGAGGCGGTTACATTGATTTTGTTCGTTATCGAACAGGGGAAGTTACAATATTGCCCTAGATATTCAATATTGCAGCACAGATACCATCCATAATATGACTGAAAAAGGTGACATTGTCTCAAAAAATATTTATTTGTACTTGTACATATGATACATGTAAGCAGACAAATAGCTAATAGAAAATTTATCAGATTGTGTGTATTTGGTAAAAGAGTCGTAAGATGTTAAGGCTGTCGTAATCTCAGATGAAGAGCCCTCAAGAATGCCAAGCAACAATGAGAGAAGAAAACTTTGCAGTTGGTTAACTCAAAGCTATTTTCTCTTGGACATCAAGAGGAATGTCTGGTCTCCATGTTGTTCCCTTGGGGCCATCCATGGGAGCAGTCCCCACGGCAGCCAGCTCCTTCTGATCTCATCGGACCTCTCATACTGCTTGTTTTTCCGCGCTGAACTACTCCGGTCTTCAATTTTCTGCAGCACTTCTTATTCTGTAAGCCCGGCTCTCTTCAGAGCCTTCTCTCTCAATTGCAGTAAGACCTGAAAGTGTGAAGATATTATTCAATGGTTAAATTGGTTAGATTTTGGAAATCGTTAATCACATTCCGTACATGAACAAGTCACGAACCTCATTATAACTTGAAGGCATCAATCCAAGAAGAGTCAGTGAATTCCTGATTTCCTTCTCAATGGCAAAAATAGATTCCATCCTCTTTTGCTGCTGCTTCCCCTGCTCATAGTTCCAGGCAGAGACCAGGCAATCAATTATGCAGGAGGACATGAAGAAAAAGGCAACAACAGAATGTTTAGTTCTTAGACAAGAGCATGAAAAGGTATGTCTTGCTGTTACAATATTTTCAATAGAGGTAATTAACAAGGTTGATAGGACTGATAAAAATAGCACATCCTAATGTAGTCAGATAGGGCAGGTTTGCCAAACCAATCTTGGTATCATTATCAGTATTGGATGTAGGATTTTGGTATCAGAATTGTCTGAGTGCATGTCAAATATCTAGAGTAGGAGAAACAAAAAAAAAACAACATGAAACACCTCACCTTGTCATCAACATCAGTGAAGTTCCGCGCATAAAAGACTTCATAGTTAAGATGCTGCAGATACCTGCAAAAAAGTTTAAAAGATATAGTGTCAGGACAATACATCTGATCAATTGATGAGCAAAACCAAAGATGAGGTTTATCCTAAGAGGCTAAGATTATTATATGTCTTGTTCTACCAAGCATACATCTGATGGGCATTGTTAGCTTTTCGAAATTGCAAAGGGAAAAGCAGTAGCAGGATGATTACTGTTAGCAACATTAAGCAATCAAATATTTAAGCAATAAACACCAAAAAAGAGGACAAAAATGAAAAAAAAAAAATCAGCAATATAATTCACTTGACCAAAGAAAAGAAGCCAGTATGAAATAAATACAATCAAAACCAGCAGATTTAGAAGGCCATGTAATTGAGAATCCTATTCCTACTGTAGTCCAAAAACTAAGCAAGTTAATATATGGTATGTTCAAGCTAATGATGTTGGGTATTTTTCAGGTATTTTTTTTGTTTACTGCTTAAAAAAAAAAAATTTAAAGTCCTGTTCTGTTAATTGTGCTACGGTTATTCTCTAACAAGTCCCATTTTAGACTTAAGACTTAAAAGCATGATGATTGAGTGGCCAAAAGCTTCAAGTTGCTTCACTGTGCTGCCAAGCAAGACCTAAAGGCAAGTAATGTAGCATTTTGAGTACTAAAATTCTTCGTTTTGACAGTAATGAAGGCAATAAAGCCAACTAAATTTGCTTTATGCAGCATTTCGAGCTCTTCTCGTTTTGTCTCTTGTTTCTGTTGTTTCTACGTAATATTTCTGCATCAACACCTCAGAAGAAAGTGCAAATTTCGGCATAATTTCAATTTAAATATCTTTGTTTTTTCACTTAAATCCTTAAACTTCCTTCAAAAAAATTCAAAATTAGTGCTTTTTTTTAAAATCCATCTTTCATGGAACCAAACACAATCATAACAATTCGTGAAACGGGCATCGAAAATCTCCCACTAAAATCACTACTATGAAACCAAAACCGAGAAATAAATTGGAAAAAATTACCGATAGAGAACACCGAAGGTGATGTAAACCTTAGCTTGGCCAATGTGGCAGAAATCGTAGGCGGTGACCCCGCGACCCTGGGCTTGAACAACTCCTTGGCCCTCGACATTATGTTGTAGAGGCAGAGCTCGGGAGCTGGGCTCCCGTTGGAATCGCCAACCTTATCGTTTTCAGTGAAGTTTGTGGAGAGATAAGAGGAAGAAGAAGAGGAAGAAGAAGATGGTGAGGATAAGGGATTGAGAAATCTTGTTCTTGATCTGAGGAAGAGAGATAGAAAAGGAGAAGAGATTGTTGTCATCGTTGTTGTTTTTGTGAGGGATAGAGGAGAACAGAGGAGGCTCGAGTGCCTCAACGGCTTCGGTTCACATGTGTGAGCCACACACACACATACAATAAGGGGGGCCAATCTGAGATTGACACGTAGATTGAAACTCTTATAATTTCTTATAATATGTGTTTGAGGCTCACATACATAACATATTATAAGATGATCAATACACTTGTCAACGTCGGAGTGGCCCTCTTATTGTGCGTGGGGGGCTCACATACATGAACGTACACCGCACTCCCAATTCTCTCTTCTCTTTCTCTCTCTTCTTCTATATGTGTGTTGAGGAAATTAGTAGGATTTCATTCGGGTCTTGGGTCTGAGAACCCGACCCGTTTTATTTTAGAATAAAAGTGCCAATAAGATTATTGAAGTCAGAGATAATAAGAAATGCAATAAAGTATCACGTCTACACAATGTTCTAAATGTCGGCAACAGCGACCGGGAAAATTTATCGGGGATGGGTATATCAAGGATATATCAGGGATATTTTCAAAAATCGGATGTCAAAATTGGACTGTAAATATACATATATTCTTATCTTAAATCGCATCTCAATAAGATAATAAATGCATAAATTATATAAAGCTACATAAACATCATATTTATATATTTAAGATATACTTAACTCGATAACTTGTATTAAGCCTATGAATTCATAATCACTATCCAAGTGTAGAATCTTCACAAATATCACATTGTCACATCGCTCGAATTACCCAAATACCTAACCTAGAAATTGGGTATAAAATGCTATATTGGGTCCAAATCGCCGAAATTGCGGCCGATATATCGGGTCCATGCCTATTTATCGGCGATTTTGGATGAAAAACGCTATATCGGTTGGATGTGCCAAATCATTAGGTTAGGTACCGAAAACGCAATATCGGTACAATATCAGGGTTATATCGGGAATATTAAGAACACTACATCTACAGCGACCTCTGTTCCCCTTTTATATCAAAATCTTTGTTCCCCTTGAAAATTATTACAGATATTGTGTTATGCATGTTAATAGGAATTTTTTGTCATCTAGATTGGAACTCAAGGTTAGGGTTTTGAGAGAGGAGAATTGCACACTCAATACTCCTCAATCATCTATTTCACTGAGAATATTTATTTGTTGTTGTCGATAGGCCTTATTTTTTTTTGTTGAATCATGTAAATCTTTGTGTTTCTAGTGTCATGCAATTCTTTATTATATTTTATCCATTTTGTGCTACTTCATGTGCGATTTTGTGCTTCATCGTCTTAGTTTATTCCCATATCTCGCTACTGCCGACAAAGCACAAGAGCAAAATGGAAAACACAAGAACAAGAAAATGCTATGAAATTTTAGTTAATTCTCAAGGGAACTCAGTACATTTTGGAAGAAAAATCAGGTGTATATTAAATATGACGAGTTTGAAACTCTGCTTTCCTATAAATTTACAACGGTATCTACAGCATGTCAAAGAAAGATGGAGAGAGTATTTTGACAAATTATTCAATAGTAGTTCTACTCAATATTTGAATGATCTTACCATTCAATGTCAGGATATGAACTATAATTATATGCGCAGAATTAGCGAATCTAAAGTTAAAGAGGCCTTGAAGAGAATGAAGTCAAGGAAAGCTGTTGGCCCGGATAGAATTCTTATTAAGGTATGGAGATGCTTAGAAGAGGTGAGCTTGAGATGGCTGACAAAGCTCTTTAACAAGATCTGGCTAACTAAAAGATGCCAAATGAGTGAAGGAAGAGTACTCTAATACCTCTCTGTAAGAATAAGGGTGATATCCAGGCAGAATGTTAAAATATCAGATAACCAGTTTGGATTCATGCTGAGGCGATCAACGACAGAGGCTATTCATTTGCTTCGTCAACTTATAGAGCGATTTCGAAAGAGGAAGAGAAATTTGTATGTAATCTTTATTTATTTAGAAAAAGCTTATGATAAGGTGCCAAGAGAGGTATTATGGTGGACACTGATGAAAAAAGGAGTCCCATCAAATATATTGACATAATCAGGAACATGTACAATGGAATAGTGGCAAATGTCAGAACTTGTGAAGGCATAACAAGTAATTTTTCTATCACAATTGAATTGCATTAAGGATCTGCATTGAGTCCATTCTTTTTTACCATAGTGATGGATGAGCTTAGTAGAGCTATTCAGAATGAGATACCGTGGTGTATGCTATTTGCTGATTATATTATCCTAGTCGATGAAACGAGAGTCGGGGTAAATACAAAATTGAAGTTATGAAGACAAACTCTAAACTCTCGAAGTTTTAAATTAAGTAGGATCAAAATAGAGTATATGAAGTGTAAATTCAGTAAACAGGGAATCCGAAATTATTGTATTGTGATACTAGATGAACAAGAAATACTGATAAGCAGTCATTTTAAGTACTTTGGTTCTATTATTCAAAAGGATGGGGACATCAATAGCGATGTCAACCATAAGATTCAAGCAGGCTTGTTGAAATGGAGTAGTGCAACATGAATTTTATATGATCTTAATATTCCGTTATGACTGAAGGGAGGTTTTATCGGACTGTTAATTAGGCAAGTTTTGTTATATGGCACAGAATGTTGGGCTATAAAGAGATATCATACTCAGAAGATGAGAGTAGCAGAAATGCGCATGCTTCATTGGATGTGTGATAACACGAGGAGAGAAAAGGTGAGAAATGGGGATATTCGTACTAAAATAGGCGTAGCCTCTATAGAAGAGAAGATGAGAGAGAATCGCCTACGATGGTTTGGTCATGTGTGACGTACACTTACAGATGCGCCAGTCCGGCGAGTAGAGCGTATAAAATTAGGACAAGTTAAAAAGTGCAGGGAAGACCGGAGAAAACATGGATGAGGTAATACGATAAGATATAGAGGCTAAAGGTCTTAGTGAAGGAATATTGCTCGATAGTAATGAGTGGAGAAAGCTGATCCATGTGCCTAATCCGGCGTAATTCCCTTTTAGTTCATGTAGCCTCCCCCAAATACTTGAGACAAATGGCTTACTTGTTGTTGTATCTACAGCCTGCTAGATAGACCAAGGGACCATTGGGCAACCCAGACTGCCAAGCAACGTGAGAAAATGGGCCTCTACCCAACCCACTATATTTCTTCACACAACTATTTTTTTATGTTGACGGATGCTAAGGGAAAAAATTTTAAAAATTATTGTAGTCTATTGTACTGAGCGGATGATAGTTTATTGTATTTTGAACTTTCATGATACTTTTTTTAAAAACGGGTGAAATCTTATGGTAGTTATATATAATCTAGCTATATTATTATTGCTTTATTCTTTGAAAAGCTTCAGGTTCAATCCAGTGGCAAGAAAGCTTGAGATTCAATCAATGGTTCCTAGACTTTCCTTGCTTTTGGGCAGCTTAGGCTTGAATCATTCAAAATATAGTGTGACATATTCAACAAAAATGTTAAAGTTTACTCCTCTTATTTTATAAGTTCAAACAAAGAATTGTTCCCTTCCCTGTTTTACCTACAGAATACAACTTCCTTTCCATTCCAGGAAAGTTAATATTTAGTTCATTTATTTGAGAAATCCAGTCCTATCTTCTCTACAGTCTTTGCTACACATCAGATTATAACATCCAGTTTTTTTTTCTTCAAAGTCAGAATAATAAATAAATAAATAAAATACAAGCTTACTTACACTCTTTAAATGTTAATCAAATAATCAGGCATTTCTTTTTAAAAAATGGCAACCTAACAACTAAAATAGTCCCTCCAGTTACTTGCCCCAGCCATTTAGGGGGCACAACTTTGACAGTAACAACAGCACTTTTAGATGACAGTTTCAAATCATTAAAAAAAGCACACCACAATGGACAAACTGCATGAAACCTTGTAGCTTTCTTTTGTAAATTAGAAGCTATGTCAACCAGGGACATAAACAACAACAGCAACAAATTCCAGTAGTTTTACTCACAAATGCAATCAATTTACTGGCTATTGGAAATGGACATGAAAGAAGTGCATAGAACTCTATTTGTGCATCAACTCAATTTTCAAACATCCAGAATGATTTCTGCCTAAAACTCATTGACTTCCAAACAATATAACAAAATGATCCAACATGAGTATCCTTTTTGAATCTGTAAGCACATAATAAAACAAAAACAGCAGATTTAGAAGGCCATGTAATTGAGATCCTATTCCTACTGTAGTCCAAAATCTAAGCATGTTAGTTTATGGCATGTTCAAGCTAATGATGCTGGGTATTTTCTGGTTTTTTTTTTATTTTTTTTACTTCTTAAAAGGTGTTAGTATAGAAAATCCTAACACCCAAGTTGTTAGAGCTTCACCAATTTTAGGTCCAGTTCTCTTAGTTGTGCTACGGGTATTCTCTAACAAGTCCCTTGTTAGACTTAAGACTTGAAGCATGATGATTGAGTGGCCAAAAGCTTCAAGTTGCTTCGCCGTGATGCCGTGCAAGACCTAAAGACAAGTAATGTAGCGTTTTGAGTATTAAAATTCTTCTTTTTGATAGCAATGTAGACTATTAAAGCCAACTAAATTTGCTGTATGCAGCATTTTGAGAGGCGCGGATATTGGCACACAGAGAATTGATTAAGGCATACACCAGATTAGCGCACTCAGAAAATTGATGAAGGCGCGCAATTTTTTAAAAAAATTCTCAAAAATCCCTCCTCTCTCCCCCTCCCCAGGCTCGCCCAGCTGCTGCGGGCTACTAACACGGCTGCGATCAAGCGTGTCGTGTTCGAGTTCCACTCTCATTCTAAATGCAGTGATGGGTTCCTCTCGCCTTTGGCTGTTATGGAGAGAGCGCATCGCAATGGGGTGAGGTTCGTTATCTATTTTGGTTTTAGTTCGTGATAATTTGGAGAAGAAGAAATTTCAGTATATTATTTATAAATGATTACATCAATATATATAGAAAAGAAGAATGAAATAAAAAAAGTATACATGTCTAAATATAATGTATCACATATCTATACAGATGTCTAGATACAATGAATCATGTATATCACATGTCTGTTAACACCCCCCTAAAACTCACGGTGGATCAAACACCGAGAGTTTGAAAATACGATTGTCGATCGTCTCTCGTCGACGGCGGGAATGGTGAAGTCATCGCTCGTTGACCATCTCTCGTCGATGCGGGAATGGTGAAGTCATCGCTCATCGATCGTCTCCCATCGACGCGGGAATGATGAAATCATCACTCATCGATCGTCTTTCATCAATGGCGGGAATGGTGGAGTCATTGCTCGGAGATATCTTGGAGGAGAAAACCTTCGCGCTGGAGGCAAGGGCTGAAAGCGGCTGTGGAGGCAAGGGTCGTGGGCATCGCTGAAGTAAGATGTCGTTAAGGTTGACAATAGCAGAAGATGAAGAGATGGCTCAGCGCTAGGCACGGCACATGAGCACGGCACAATACAAGCTCGTTATAGCGTAGAATGACGATCAACAGGGAATTTTGAGAGGCTCTGATACCATGATTGAAAATATACCTAGAGGGGGGTGAATAGGTGTATGGCTAATCTAATGACAAATGATGCAGAATTAAAAACTAATTGCAACACACCAAGTGTAACCCAAGAGTATAACCGAATTCCTGGTGACGGACTCTGAACTATCTCCTCTAAATTTCTCTAAATAAGAGTTGAGATGCTATATGAAGCTCTCTTGGTTCAACACTAGTGAGACACACAATCAATATCAAGCATATAAGATATGAACAATAAGATGCAATGCAAGATATAAGAGAGAGTAAGAGATAGTGGATCAAACATAAACACCAAGATATGTTTCGAGGTTCGAGCCACTACTCTACGTCCCCGCCTTCACACAGAAAGAATTTCACTATGCGTCCACACAGGACTTCCCACACAGGGAACCTCCACCGAGGATTTAGCAAATACAAAGTAGGAGTACACAACTTCTCTCTCCAACAAACAACATCTCTACATAAGAGGTAAGGCACAACAACTATTACCTCACACAAGAGGGATAGGCACTAAGCCAAAACTCTAACAATCACCTCTACACAAGAGGGATAACAACAAACTCAAAGCTTAACCTCCTCTACACTTAGAGGGATAAGCACAAACCAAAGCAAAGAGAAAGATACAATCTTGGTGATCTCAAAGACCACAAACAACCTTGGTGATCTCAATAGACCACAAACCAATTTTCTCACCAAAAACTAGATCCTATAAATAGGATAGATATGATAGCTCAAGTGTGAGAAAATAAAGTATTTGAAACAAAGAAAAACACTTGGGAAATCTCCAAATAAATATTGAAATCAAAATCAAAACCAATTCTAAAAAGACTCTCTTTTCTTTGAATTTTCCAACACTTTAAACAAATAGAGATAAAATCTTTTAGCCCAAAAACTCTTGAAAACTTGTTGCTAAAACACTTATAAAGATGAGAAATTTTGCTCTTAAAATTCTTGTTTAAAACAGCCCAAGAGATGCGTATTTATAACCATCTCTAAAAACTAGCCTTTTGCAATCTGAAAAAGCCAGAATTGCCCTTCCGGTCGACCGGCACAACGGTCATATTTCTGACCGTTCTGCCTCCGGTCGACCGCCCGGTCTACCGGCCAGCACCAGAGAGTTGGGTGCTTTCAGTCGGTCGACCGCGCGATCGACCGGCCTTCTATGGTTGGCCTGTGCGCGTCCCTCGTGCACATTGGTCGACCGGTCCGGTCGACCGACCACTGGTCCGGTCGACCGTCCGGTCGACCGCTAGTGTGGTCTGGCTGGGAATTATAGGTTAGAAAACTTAGTTATTTTAATACCAATTAAATCCCATAAAATCACATAAATTTCACAAAAATAAGTTCTTATAAGATCTTTGAATAAAAATATGTGTGACAAAAAATTAACAAATATTACAAACATTTTGAACCAATTTTGTGATATTGAAATTTGGCCTTTAAAAAAACCGTATTTTCCAAAAACCAAACTTTGAAATGGAAAACCGTTTTCTCCAAAATTTATGTACATACAAAAACATGATATTGAAACAAATTTGAAGCATATTTGTATATGGATATAATCCAATATACATATAAAATATATCTATGTTTTTGACATGAAATCCAAAACCGGTTAAACCGAAAATTAATAAACTTTAAATTTGTGTGTGTGAACTTGAGCATATTAACACTATCTACCTTTACACAAGATCTAAACATACTAAACTAAACAAATCGAAGTTTCTTTTAGATCCTCATCTTCAAGATGACCCGATTTAAACACGATCCAACGAGCTAGACTCCAACCGAGTGCTAGATGCGATCTTGACACGCTAGCTCTTGAATCTACATGTGTTAACTCCAAAACTTATTTGTTGAAGCTAATCACCTACTAAGATCTCGATCAAATATCTGAAACTAATTAAGCACAAGATCATTAGTAAACTATAACTATATGAGTTAATCATCATCAAAACTAGAGTGATGGGCCTCTGGGCCAACAATAATTTGGAGAAGAAGAAACTTCAGTATATTATTCATAAATGCTTACATTAATATATATAGAAGTGGAGAATGAAATAAGGAAAGTATACTTGTCTAGATACAATGTATCACATATCTAGATATAATGTATCACATATATCACATGTCTGTTAACAGTTGGGATGTCTAAATGGTGGGATTTTGGGGACTTGGGCTGTTCTGATTTTTGATGAACAAACTCAAATGGGTGTTTGAAGATTCTTGTTTGTCTTGTGCTAGTTAGATAAAGTTGGGATTTTGGGATGGTATTCTGTTCAAACTCCCCCAGCCTCGCCTAGCTGCATCTTTTTGGGGATGATATTCTGTTCAAACTCCTATTTTAATTTTTGATGAACAAACTCCTCCTGCTACAACTGTTGCGAGCTGCTACGGCGCAGGCTGGGGAGGGTGAGAGAGGAGGAGGAGGGGGAGGCAGGGGGAGGGGGAGGTTGTTGTGAGGGGGAGGGCGGAGCAGGAGACCGCCTTCAGTCACCGCGGAAGGAAGAGGTGGAGGAAAGATGAGGAAGAAGGAGGGGCGTTTTGGATTATTCTTTGGAGACAAAAATGTCCAAAAAAATAATGACACTCTTTATAATTTTTTGATGTGTGTCTTAATCATTACTCTGTGTGTCAATTTTTTGGGCAGCTTAGGCTTGAATCATTCAAAATATAGCGTGAACTTTCAACAAAAATACTGAAGTTTAAACATTAAGACCAGCCCTTGGCCAATTTTTCATGCCAAAGTTTACTCATCTTAATTTATAAGGTCAAACAAAGAATTTTCCTCTGCCCTATTTTACCAACAGAATACAACTTCCTTGCCGTTTTCTTTGAAAGTTAATATTAGTTCATCTATTTGAGAAATACAATCCTATCTTCCACAGTCTTTGCTACACATCACATTATAACATCCTGTTTCTTTCTTCTAAGTCAGACAAACAACAACAACAACGCCATTTGTCCCAAGTACTTGGGGTAAGCTACATGAACCAAAAGAGAATTACGTCGGATCGGGCACATGGACCAGCTTTATTCACTCATTCCTATCGAGCAATATGCCTTCACTAAGACCTTTAGCCTCTATATTTTGTCGTGTTACATTCATCCATGTTTTCTTCGGTCTCCCCTGCGCCCTTTTAACTTGCCCTAAATTAGTACGCTCTTCAAAGTCAGAACAATAAATAAATAAATAAATAAAATTCAAGCTTAGTTACATTTAAATTTAATCAAATACAAGCATTTCTCTTCATAAAATGGCAAGTCCATACTGAAATAAATAAAATAAAATAAAAACTAAATAGCCCCTCCAGTTACTTGCTCCAGCCATCTAGGGCACAACTCTTGAACCGTAACAAACCCCACCTTTGGATGACAGTTTCAAATTGTTTCAAAAAAACCACCATCAATTGACCAACAACTGCACATAAACTAATATCAATCAGGGACATAAACAAAAAGTAAATAAATAAATAAAAAAGAAGAAGAAAGAAAGAAAGAAAATTCCAGTAATTTACTACCAAAAGCATGTTATGACATGAAGAAGCACATAGAACTCTATTTTTGCATCGACTCAATTTTCAAACATCCAGAATGATCTGTGCCTGAGAATCATTTGAGGGATTTCCAAACAATATAACAAAGTGATCCAACATGAACATCCTCTTTGAATCCGTAAACACATACTAAAACAAAAACCAATCATTTACGTTCTTTTTTTTGACCCGTCGCCATTGTTTTCATCATCATCATCATCATCATCATCTACCTAAGCTTGGAACTTTTCGGTGACCAACAGTAAGACTCCTATACCCTGAAGACTAAGATAAGCCGAAAAGGAGCAGAAAGACCCTGCTGCTCAAACAGTAAGTGAGATGAAAGGAAGGAAAGGATGGATGCAGGGCGGGAGTGTGCATCATCTTGCTTCTCTGCATCTCTCAAACGAAATCTTAAAAGATCTTGAAGAGGATGCCTCCATGTGTGGCGAAGAAGGGGGCAAAGACAAGGGATTCGACAGCCATGAGCTTGATGAGAATGTTGAGCGATGGCCCGGAGGTATCCTTCAGGGGATCGCCGATGGTATCACCAATCACTGCAGCCTTGTGGGGGTCTGACCCTTTAGGCCCAAGAGTCCTAGCATGCTCTGAAGCTCCAGCCTGCAGAGTCATTTCACAGAGGCATGGTCATTTTATGGGGGTAACATATATTTTTTAAATGATGGTCACAAGGTTGGATTTTACTTTAAAAAAAATTGAAGAAGAAAAAACTACAATTAAAGAAAACTAGAGCAATACAGCAATTCACAAAAGACAGCAGAAATTATAAAAATATAATATCATTTCTTAAGGATTAATTGATAACAATAAAAATAGTGATCAGAAATAAGTTTTGAAACATTGTTTGCGTAAAAGATGCAGTTTTAAAAATGAAAGCAAAAAGAAGATGAAAATCACTTCACAAGTAAAAGTCTGAACATGAGAGATAACAGTGCAAGACAATTCTATCATTCCAATACTAGCGGCATGGGTTATTCATTTCCAAACCCAGGCAACTTAGATAAAAAGGAGTATATATCAAAGAGTTGAAATAATTGGTTTACCTCAATGTATTTCTTTGCATTATCCCAAGCACCACCAGTGTTTGATGCAGAGATTGCAATCTACCACAGGTTATCAAGAGAGAAAATTTAGTTACGACTGACAAACAAACACAAATAGATTGTTGAATAAATTGAGGATATATGCATATGTATAGAAGATTCAACCTAACTAACCTGGACTCCGGAAACAAGAGATCCAGCTAGAACACCTGATAGAGTCTCGACACCAAAGAGAGTTCCAACAATGAGAGGAGTGAGCATGACAAGAGCACCAGGAGGGATCATCTCCTTGATAGAGGCATCAGTGGAGATCTTCACACAAGTTGCATAGTCAGGCTTGGCAGTTCCCTCCATGAGACCAGGAATCGTGTTGAACTGCCTTCTGACTTCCTCCACCATCTTGAGTGCTGCACTGCCGACGCTCTTCATGGTCATGGCTGAGAACCAGTATGGAAGCATAGCACCGACAAGTAACCCAATGAAGACCTTTGGGGTCAAGACATCCACAGTAGAGATACCTGCTCGGCTCACAAAGGCACCAAAGAGTGCCAGGGACACCAAGGCAGCAGAACCAATGGCAAAGCCCTGGAAACAGAAAAAAAAAAACACAAACAATCTACTAAAAATTCACAGGAAAAAACCGGACTGCTTAACAAAAGAAGATAAAATGTGCTGAAGTGTGGGTTCAAAAACCACAGCAATTTTGCAGAAAGTTCTCAAGAGATCAGGTAACAAACTACACAAAAGGCCGCCTTGTGTACACACATAAACCACATGCATGACAAAGGCAATAGCAACTAAAGCCAGCAACAATATTACTGAATAATGCTGAATCTGTAATCTACAAACTGAACACGAATAATTTAGAGACCAGTGAATAATTTCAGAAATTTAAATTGCACATAGCTGGAATGGTTCAGCTATTAAAAGAAGTACCGGTACTTTTGATTAATTTAGAAAACATTGTGATAATGCTCACACCAAAAGACCAAAGATCAGCAGCATTTCCTTACTGCATATTTCACTTATTTGAACTGAGACAACATATCAATGATACAGCTAAAGTCCACTCAGATTATATCACAAACTAGCGCAGTTACTAACATTACCAATGCAAAAGTTGCAAACAGACCAAATAGCAGTTATATCGACTGCAAATAAGTAGCATGAAATTGATGGGGACATCTAGTGCTTTATTTAGCTTAAGCGAGTTGGTTTAGTAGTTGTTTATTTTAGCCCATTTTTATTTTTCTTTTTAGTCTCACATTAGTTATGGTCAGAAATCTCTTGTGATGTAGGTCTATATAAGGCCAAGACTATTATTGTTTTCGGTAGTTGATGAATATAAAAATGCTTATTTGAGCAATTGTTAGTCAGTGTCCTTTTGGGTGAGATGCCTTAAAGAGAGTCCCGATTGTTTTCTTGAGTTACAAACCTTAGGTTGAGATTTCCTAGTGTTCGTCTCCAATTATCCCAAATTTGTGTTTATTCCTGTCATCTTGATATCAGAGCTAAATCTTACTATTTTCTCTAGGTTCCACAAAACCTTAGCCTCCACAAAATTACAAAACCCTAGTGTTAAGTCTTTGGAAAAAAAAAATCAAAAGAAAAATGAGAAAAAAGGAGGACAAAAGATAAAAAATCCCAAAATTCCCCTTTGAAAACCCCCAAAATCCCCAAATCTTCCCATTCATCTTCTTCACCTCTTCACTTCACATAACCCAACTCATAAACCGAAATCTTCCCCTCCTCTCCTGCCACTCCTGCCGCCCCTCCCTCTTGCCAATTGCCGGAGACAAGCATCCCCATCCTCGCCGATCTCCCCATCCTCGCCGATCATCGCTGATATCCCCATCCTCGTCATCATCGTCATCGTCACTTCCTCCTTCACCGTTTGCCTCGGGATCATCATCTTCATCTCCCTCATTATTGTTACCTTCGTCACCTGATTCACCCTCACCTCCATCATCATCCTGGTCATCTCTGCCATCATTGTGTCGAAATCCTCGTGTCAGCATCACTGTCACCCTCGCCGTCAAGATCACTGCAGGATCTCGCCGATGAGATCGCCTCGATCTTCGTCAACTTCGCCCAACGTCACCAACGCCTTCGTGGAGACCTCCCGCCCTCAATCGCGACAGACCCGATGACAAAGTTACTCCTCCATTGACGACAACCAACGACCACCTACAAATCCAGCTGCCGCCACGAGATCTTCATGTCATCGTCTTCGTCAGTGATCAGCAGCCGCTGTTTGCAACACCTTTCAAGCTCGTCACCGATCTCTTCACTCTACCTGTTACTTCCCTTCATCACTACTATCCCCTCGTCCTCCTCCTGTGCCACTGTCAGCTTTCACTTGACCTCACTGGAGGTCCTCGCCCCGCCCCATTCTTCAACGAAGCATCCCCTTCCTCCTCTGCATCATCAACAAAGAGCACCGTTGCCGCCTCCCTTATCTACTGCGTCGCCTGAGCTCGAGCTCACCTCAGGTCAAGTTCAACTCCCCACTTGCTACAGTGTCATGCATCAATTGGGTTTCGAATTCATTACCCGACTTGTTGCAATTATCCAATGGGAAATCAGGTTTAAGTTAAAAACCCAACTGCAACAGTATTCACACCCGCTTGCTAAAGTGTGGATCCAATGCTACAGTGAAAACCCGACTTGCAGAGTCTCACCCGCTAGCGCAGAGTTTTATTTTCGGGCGATATCTTGACGATCCGGATTCCGATTCAGGTGTTTGTCGTGGCGTTGAGTTCGTGAAGATGAGAGCTCTGCACCTGCAGCCATTTCAGGTCACTAAAGTCAACATGACCCTCAATATACCCCGATTCGGTGTCTAACAACTTACAGCAGTCCAAACCCAATTCATAGTCCGTTTCAGGCACAATTCGGGCTCGATTCGCACCATTTTTGAGGCAGTCTTCTCTCCACTCACACTACTGCTGTTTCAGACCACATGCATAATTTTCAGCTCTCAGTTGTGGGCATTTCTTCGAGAAATCCTAGAAAAATCTGACATGGAGCGTGACGACTCACCCCTAAGCTGAAATTTAACTTGAACTAAATTATCAATTGTCAATTACTTTCTCTACTAGTGGACTACAATAAATTATAGCTGAATTGTACTTACTTTTATCTAGTATTTGCGTCATTGTGTGTTATTCTGATCATTTGTAGGATTACATTTGTTGCATTTAAAAGTTGAACTTTAGGATATTTTAATATTTCTCATTTAGGCATGCATTTAACTTGTTTGAGTTTAGGATTTTACACTGCATCTGCTTGCTTCTTTGATTTTGCATCTGTGTCATAGCTTGGTGCATGTGTCATAACAAAAAAATCCAACATGAGTAATCAAAATAACAAACTAACCGACACGTTAGATAAGCTTGATCATATAATTAAACAACTTCTGGAAAAGATAGAATCTCAAAATACAAAGGCACATAATGGTCCCAGTGATTATGAATGTCAAGAAGGTTATAAGCACTGTCTTTTAGATAAATTACACAACCTCCGTCAAGGTGATTTGTCCGTTAGAGATTACATTGCCAGATTTGAGGACTTAACCCGTTGTGATGTGAGAGAGCATCGTTCCCAGACTGTAGCCAGATTTGTCTTAGGTTTAAGGCCTGGTATTAGGCGTGCTATGATCAGTAACTCCTATGGTGTGGACTCTATTCAAGGTGCTTTTACTTTTACCCTAAAGATAGCCTTGAATTTTAAGGGGATAGTCAGTGCCAAAGCCTGAGAGCAGTGTTTTAAATATGAGAGGTATAGACATTATGATTACCAGTGCTCCTCGGAGAGTCAACATGTTAATTTTGTACTTAGTGATGGTCTTGATGATTCGAAAGTTGTTGGGAATGTCTACGTTCATTCTGAGATTTCTAGTGTCGTTGAGAATCCATTAGTCAATCCCGATACACTGATTATTGATGAGAGTCATGTATCTTCTGTGGGTACCAATGACATTGTGAATGTGTTAGTGAATTCTAGTACACTCATACCTAATGAGATCCATCTTCATGAGAAAAATCAAGAGTGACAGAAACAGGGTTGAACTATTGTGTCTATTTCTAGTGTTTCCTTTTCTAATCAGTCATTAGAGTTTCTTCCTATGGTACATCAGGTTTAGTCTTGGTGTTTCTTCTTTTGGTAGGTGTTTGGAGTTCTCTTCGGAATTTCTTCAGATTTTTGTCAGTCCTAGCAATGTTATACAATTAGGAGTGTCTGAAGTACATCTTCCTAGGAAATTCATGTCTCTCTTTTCCTATCTTTAAGAGTTGACCATAGTGAGTCGATTGCATTACATTTGCCTGTTGCACATGATGAAACCCCCTGACAGATAGTAATTTGTAATGATAACTATAAATTTGTTGTATTTTCACATAGTATTTTGTAAGAATTTGTATTTCTTAATGAAATGGCGGAAATGTTTCACCTTGAGATTGTGATGACATTGCACAGTCAGCGTACATATTCCTATAGAGTTTTGAAGAAAAATACTTACATCATCTACGAGTTGGATATTTCATGGGATCCTAGTATCAGCCCGACTTTCAGTGGAGAGAATTCGACTCGTTGTGCTGCATCTACCTTTCTGGATGTACCTTCGCCTATAGCAGATCCATCACAGAAGCCAGGTTCACCTCCACCGTCTAGGGTCAGACTTGATGCATGCACGCTGGTTCCATTACCACCAACATGGCCTGATTGAGAACCAAGGAGATCTACACTCGACAGGGTCGAGTTTTCTCCCAACCCCGAGGGAGATGGGGGCATCTAGTGCTATTTAGCTTAATTGAGTTTGTATAGTAGTTATTTTATTTTAGCCTTTTTTTAGTTTTCTTTTTAGTCCCATATTGATTATGGTTGAAAATATCTTGGGATGTAGGCCTATATAAGGTCAAGACTGTTATTGTTTTCGACAGTTGCTGAATATGAAAATGCCTGTTTGACTAATTGTTAGCCAGTGTGCTTTTGGGTGAGATATCCTAGGAGAAAGTCCAGACTGTTTTTATGAGTTACAAACCCTAAGTTGAGATTTCAGCGTTCGTCCCCAATTATCCCAAATTTGTGTTTGTTCCCCATCAGAAATAAATTAATTTATCATGGCAAAAATGGCAATACTTTCCAATGGCAGCAGTTGTGTTTCCTGCAGCATCCAGCGCATCAGTTCTCTCACGGATCCTGTGGCTCATCCCTGCCATCTCTGCAATGCCTCCAGCATTGTCACAGATAGGACCATAAGCATCAATTGCCAAACCAGTAGCAAGTGTGCTCAACATCCCAAGAGCAGCAACAGCAATACCATACATCACGGCAAAGCTGAAACTAACAAAAATGCTGATAGCAATAGCAAAAATTGGAATAATAACGGACTTATATCCCAAAGCAAGCCCAAAGATAACATTAGTAGCTGCTCCTGTTCTGCAAGAATCAGCAACATCTTGCACCGGGCTGCAAAAGAAGACAGTCGTGTTACAATCACTAAGATAACAAGCATCTGAGAATTGGAAAAGCTAAGAAAATTAGTCACTCACCTATACGCATTGCTAGTGTAGTATTCAGTAACAAAGCCAATAACCAGGCCAGCCCACAGACCAATAGCAACACAGAAGAAAAGCTCCCTGCCAATTCCAATTCAAGATATTAGCAGATAAATATATAATATACGATATCAGATTCTCAACATTTATATGAAATAGTGCTTACCAGTTCTTCACTTCCTTCTGGACACCAAAATTGAATATGGTGAAAGATGCTGGAAGAGCTATCCAACTAACAACCGCAATTCCAACAGTCATAAGAGCAGTAGAGATAATGAGCTGCTTCTTTAATGCAGGCTCAATCTCCTTCACGTCCTTAATTTCAAAGAAATCTGTGGCAAAGAGAGTGGTGATTAAACAGACTATAATACCCATGGAGCTAATAAGGAGAGGGTACATCATTGCGGTCAGTTCATGGTTGATCCCAAAGGAAGATATTGAGGCAACTACAAGGGCAGCGCAGGAAGACTCGGCATATGAGCCAAAAAGATCTGAACCCATCCCAGCAATATCCCCAACATTGTCACCAACATTGTCAGCAATCACCTGTAAGAATATTATTAATTTAGAAGAACTTCACATCAGGAACAAAAACTTAAAAACTTAAAACATTATACTTGCTAGCATAAACTGAAGTTCCCACTGAAACTTCAGCGATTGGTAAAGAACATAACAAGCAGATAAAGATAGCACACCATGAGAATTTCGTTGCATTCTTTACCATTAATGTGAAATTCAATAAGCATCTTTGTGTTCTAATAAGCTGTATACTTAATTGATCCTTTCACTCAACTTATAATTTTTGTAGCTTCTTTTCGGTGTAAAAAGGGGGCAAAGGGGCATATTAACTGACAACTAATCCAAATCTGATATGAATACAAGATTTGCCCCTCCAGATCTGAAAGATTATTGAGTTACATAGGCATCCTAAAGTATATATGGTTCCATATTGGATTCAGATATGGATCTAACCATACGCATGTGCAGACATTCACTTAATGCCAACTAAAAACAATCTTTGGACTTTCCAAGAAAATTCATGTGCAATTATTATATCATGCTTAGAAATAAGGGGAAAAAATATTCAAAGAAACTAAGAATTATGAACAAGAAAGACATATCAGATTTCTATTTTCTATTTACTAAGCAGTTGCCGTGTTTTGGGATCTAGAAATAAAAATGAATTTCTGTAATCTGAAACCTGATACCAAACCTAAGAAGTTTAGGTCAGGAACTTCTGCAATTGTCAGCGGGTTTAGTCCATGTACAGATCCAGCATTTCTTGGTGGGTTGGGATCCAAGTATGGCTCCAAAAGGTTTAAAATGATTCAGCAAGTGGACCGTCATGATTGGACCACCCACTATGACCCAGCTTCCTCTTTGATTTCACAAAATTTATAAATGGAATCTTTTCTCGAAGTTATTTGGTTGTATAATTATTGGATAGAGACCAAAGTGGCGAATGGAAGGATGAACCAAAGTTACCTAAAAGTTTCTAATCAAACTAGAAGTTTCCTAATAAAAATTTTACAGACATTTGGTTTCTTACTAACTTCATATACATTCAGAATGACTCAAGAATATGAATTATCAAGAGCAAAAAATAACACCAATTCGGGCAAATTAGACTGAAGTATCAGAGTTATCATGGTAAAAAGCAGTAATAGCTGAAAGCAAGAGGAGGAAAAAACTTTTGATTTTGACTGGAGAAGATATTCTTACAGCTGGGTTTCTCGGATCATCCTCGGGAATATTCCTCTCAACCTTGCCAACAAGATCAGCACCCACATCGGCTGCTTTAGTATAAATACCTCCACCAACTCTTCCAAAAAGTGCCATGGAAGACCCACCAAGACCATAACCAGTGATAGCCTCAAAGAGACCTTCCCAATCCTCGCCATAATATAGTTTAAACAAGTTGATAGAAATGTACAACACAAGAAGCCCATTGGCAGCAAGTAAGAAACCCATGACTGCACCAGATCGGAAGGCGGTGATAAAAGCCTTTCCAACACCCTTCCTTGCTTCTAAGGTAGTCCTTGCATTAGCATATGTAGCAATCTTCATGCCAAGGAAACCAGAAACAACAGAGGTGATAGCACCAAGCAAGAAGGATACAGTACTGAAGATAGCATTGGACAGGGCAGGCTTGCACGTCTTGAATTTGTCATAGGTGCATGGCCGGCTTTCAGTGCTGAAGCCCTCCACAGAGCCAAGGAAGACGAAGATAAGGACCGCGAAAACAGCCATAAAGATTCCAACATACTGATATTCCGTGAAAAGGAAAGATGTCGCTCCTGTTCACATGACAAGTTGGTCTCAGGAACAAATACTAACCCCCACAAAAGCGAACAATAGACCCATTAAATCTCTAGAGAAAACTTTTATAATTCAGTAAAATAACAGCAGTAAACAGACGAAGGTTAAAATTTGAACAAGATGTCATACATCATAATAGCAAAAACAATTACTCCATACCCAGCGAAATGCCAAAAAGGACAGCAGCAACGAATCTCAACAGGTGGAGTATTAAATAATCACAATATAAACTACTATAGGCAAACAAAATGACTATTATCTAGAGAAATGTAACCGA
This sequence comes from Agave tequilana, assembly GCA_038442645.1. Taxonomy (NCBI): domain Eukaryota; kingdom Viridiplantae; phylum Streptophyta; class Magnoliopsida; order Asparagales; family Asparagaceae; genus Agave; species Agave tequilana. Next base: position 126,742 of record JAVJIF010007196.1, read on the forward strand.
TAAAACAAACAAAAGAAAATGAACGTTGAACTTCAAATAGCCAAACAAAACAAAAACCAAAATTGCCAGCACTTAGACAGAAAATAAAACAGTTTGAAAATATCTACCAATGGTTCAAATCTTTCGCAATGATGCACCAAGGCAGCAAATTAAGACTTGGCCCGAGGCCACCATCCCATTACATCAATCAAATTATAATACATTTGTTTGCGCAGCTACAGTGGATAAAGGATAAAGAAGCCAACTTCTACGAAATCAAATTACTAGTAAGACATATATTCCCTATGCCAAGCATATGACTGAAAAACATACCACATCTTTGGAAGGAATGAATCATGAAAAAAGAACTTTAAAGCAAAATTGAAGTTGGGATAACACCAATACATAACAAGTCTGACTATTTAATGAGGACTCAAGAATAAACATGGAGACATTAATACCAAAAGAAATCGAAGGATTAAATTAGCAAAGTTACCCTGTAATAAGTAAGATCAAGTAGTCAATACGAGGAATTCTTGGATGGAAATTTACGTGAAGAACATAGAGTTAGTTGGTCAAATGCTTTTAAGTATTGACAATCTGAATCACTTAAGCAGGATTAACTTGTGGGTTATAGAAATGGAAGGATTTACAAATAGAACATAACGAAAATAGGACAGTTGAAAAATTAGTCCTAATAAACCTAGATATCTACTTGCATTCAAGTATATAATTTCAATAATGATTAGATTTCATAAAAGCTGCAGCATACATTTTTATTCAAACTACAAGCTACTACAACATGAATAGAAAAATCTACTTGGCACCAAATCTCACCAAGCAACTAAAAACAGACAGAATAGCAACAGATAGAATAGCAATGTACACTGAAACTATAAGATTCCTCCGTGACCCAAGTCACCCAACAAAGGAAAAAAAGCTTTTGTGGAAATATTATGGCAAAACAAACTATTTTTTTCACTGCCCAATGAAGAGCTATGTAGCTTCAGGATTAGTCAAATTGAGAAGCCGGCAGAACTGAGAAGGAACAAGAGAAATGTGCCAAAAGGGTCTGGAGTAGAAAATGAAAAGGTGAAAAGGTAGGTCTTCACAGGGTCTGGAGTAGAAAATGAAAAGATGAAAAGGTAGATCTTCTTAAGCTCGCAATTAGAATATATTAAAATGAAGGTGAAAAAGGCAGTCGCTTAACGCACTCCAACGAATCCCGTGGAGTCTGTGCACCCTATCCTGAGAAGGTTTCCTACATAGTCCTGGGTAAATCGCGGGAATAAAATTCCCGGGACAAATACCCATCAAGGGATTCGAACCGGCGACCTGCGCCACCTTGAGGACACACACACATAATAAGAGAGACTTGTGTCATTCCAGAAGGATTCGAGGTAGAATCCTTCTCACTTAAATACAACCAGACATCCGAATGCAAAATCCACTCCGTTGAAGTTGATTTACATTATTTCAAGTAACTAAAAATCAAAATCATGTCGTTTGAATATTTTTTGCCTATCCATCAAGTAGGCGCAAAATGGACGGTTGAAATAGTGAGTTGGTTAATTTAACAGTATAGAATATTTGAAATCTAACAAAAATTAGTGTGTGAGGATTTTAAGGTGTTTAGATCATGATGAAATGGTTGGATCGAGAGTTTGTATGTCTAAAGAGGTAGATCTAAGCAATATACTATTTCCGGCCGTCCATTTTGCGCCTACTTGATGGATGGGAAAAAAGTATTCAACATACATGATTTTTTGTCTTTAATTACTTGAAATAATGTAGATCAACTTTAACAAAATAGATCTTACATTCGGATGTCGTATGGTTGTATATGAATGAGAAGGATTCAGACTTGAATTCTTCCGGAATGACATAAGTATGTGTGTGTATAATGTCCATATCCAACTACAATTATTCTATGCTCACGAAGAATACAATCAAATGAAACCCGTTTTTTTCATACAAACACAAATAAGGAGAGAGAGAAAGAAAGTTCAAGCCACACTCCATATAAAAGAATGGCCTTTTTCCTTGGGGGGATTTCGTTTCAGTCACCTAAGTCAAAGCGTAATCAGGAAAAAAACACACTCGCATAATTTTATTCGCTTCAACCACCTCTTCTTTTAAAGTAAGAATGTGCGCCCACATGTCAAGCGCTGAAGCATTCATTAACGGTGAAAAACAAAAATGCCCCTAGTAACTGCTTCAAAAAAATAGACCGCTTCGAAAATACGCTATTTCTGAGGACTGCACTACGATCACTCACAGTCCTAACAAAATGATCGCATTATAGTCACAGTCCTCACAAAATACCTTATTTATGAGAACTGCGACTATGATCTCGGTCCTTATAAAATGAAGGCAGCCTTATTTCTGAGAAATGCGATCATGACCATAGTCCTCACAAAATGCCCTTCTTATAAGGAGTTGCGACCATAATCGCAGTCCTTACAAAAATATCATATTTCTGAGTCTTTATAGGATTGCGATCATGATCGCAGTCCTCTTTATTAGAACTGCAATCATGAGCGCGAAAGAGGACTACGATCATGATCACAGTCTTCACAAAAATGTCATCTATTTGAGTCAGTCCTCACAGAGGACTGCGATCATGAGTCGCGATATTCATATCAGCATCGCCATCATCAGCAGACCCCTTCCGTACACTGACATCGAATGATCCCCAATGCTTTTCAGATCTAAAAACAAATAAAACTCATCGCGAGTACGAACAAACGAGATCTGCAAAACGTCGATCTTAAAAAAAATCTAGGGGTTCCCCACGACCCTGGGAGGCGGCTTCCCGCCCCCTTTCAACCCCCACTGTGACCTGACTGCGCAAGTCGATCTGCGAATGACTGCGTCGGGATCAAAGTTGAGAAGAGAGCAACGTCGAAGGTGATCAGGAAGGGTAAAAGAGACAATAAAAATATATAAAAAATGATGATCAAGAAGAATCAGTTTATGCTGGTGTGGATAAGGCTATAACGAATAAAATTATGAAGTTGAATTTTTTTGTTTTAAATTATGAAGCAAAGTAAGTGGGCAAAATTTTCCTTTTCCTTGGTCCTTCAAAAATCTTATTAGATTTAACATATAAAAATAAGAAACTACTAGCGATAAGATGAACATTTTCCACTATAAAAAATCAAACTTTCTCAGATCCAGAAGATGCAATAGAAGAAAATTACTAGTTATTGGATAAAACCTCGAATTCTCATCAAATCATATTAAAAAATTAAATTTGGATAAAAAGAAAAAATACCAGTCGCCAACAACTACTTCAATTGACAACAAGATCCACTAGAAGAATGAAATAACCAAAATCAAGCCCCAACGATCAAATTTTGACTTTTAATTACTTACAGAGAATCAGGTATTCGCAAAACCTATCACCAAAAAAACATAAACAAAAAGCAGAGAGTCTCTTTTGATTCTTTCACAGAATAATTTCAAATTCGTCAAACTAAATTTCTTTACTAACTACAAAAACGTTAAAAAATATTACCAAATAGAAATAACAAATTCAATCAAGCTCAGCAAACTCAACAATACTAGTCAAAACCAGCTCCCTTCACTTCAAAACGAGATCCAAATCCAAAAAAAAAAACCCAACTTTAACCAAAACCACCACGAGATCTACACACCTCAGCACCCAATCTACACAAAAAACACCAAATAGACAACAAAAAAAAACTCCCACACGTCACCTCACCTTCAGAAATGGCGCTCTGTATATCAGCGCACTTCATCACGACATTATGATCGTTGAGCCCCTCCTCCTCTTCGATGAGGTAGTCGCTGTACCCGTTCTTCTTACCGCCGTGTGCCCCGGCGTCTGCGCCTCCGGCGAGAGCTTCACCTTCGCGACGAGCAGCCATTGGACCAGCGAGAACCCGATCCCGATCACCGCGGCGATCGGGATCAAGATTTCGGTCACCAGATCGGAGAGGATCGCCGCTCCCATTGCAGAGAACAACAACGAATGAGAGAACGAAGAAGGGGGGCGGATCCAAACGAGCTCCGCTGTGAGAGTCTACGAAGGTACCTCTCCACTAATTGAAGTGCTGTTATATAGAGCGAACGGGTCAGAATTAGGGCAGTTTAACCAGTCAATTTACTGCGCAATCAATTTAATCCGGTTTTAGTTCTGCGGTCTAATCAAGGTTAAATTTGGAATTAAGCTCCCTCTCGGTCTGATGCTCCGCCGGTGCATTTATTCTTAAACTGTGCGCTCCAGTGTTTTTAGTGGATAAGATAATAATTAATGGTAAAAAATGACGGCGGTAACTGGTTCCAGTAAAAGATAGGGACGAGTGGCTGACGTGTACCGAGGGCTAAACAAAGGAGAGATGATTAAATATTTTTGTAAGAGAAATTAAGAAATTAGTTTGGGTAGATTCTACGGTGTGGATTTGTTTTGATTCCTCGTATGCCAAACGGACGGCTGGTATCGACTCCAACTATCCGTTCTCTCCTTCCTTTCTGTATTACTTTATGATTAGAGATAAGATCACACGTGTGCGGATCTGCTCTGAGGGAATTTGCTTGCAGCTGGACTGTAATATTCGTGTCCAGCGATCCGATCAGATAGCCAAGTGGGGCCCAGGCTTAAGTGAGATGAAAAAATTGGGGACAAAGCATGACGACTGTGGACCCAAGATAAAAACCAATTGCATCACGACACGTCATCGTCCTGTAGGCAGGCGCCATTCCTCTCGCTGCCGTAACGGCGCTGATAGGATAAGTTGGAATTTTATGTAATACTAATAACTAAATTTTATTGACCGTTGATTGTTTGGTCTTAAAAATTTAGAAAATAATTGGACGGTGGATCTGAGAGCGTTGCTGAAAGAGTGGCAACTAGCAGGTGACGTACACGGTGGCGTGGAGTGTGTAACCGTACGTTGAACGACGTGCAACTTTTCGAGCGGATAATTTTTTTAAAAGCTTTTTATTAAAAAAAAAATTTTAATAATTCTCATATTGCAATTTACCCCTCTTAAATGTGAAAATAATTGCTTGAACTTTTATAATGAGCCAATACATGCTACAATAACTTAAGATGAGGAATTTATGTCAATAGCTTTAATATTAGTATATTGATATTAGTTTAACACTTATTAGAAAATAGAAAAATACAACCTAATAGCCTGTGTTTTGTTAATTAGTAGGATAAGGGTTCAATTACACTAATCTTATTGCGCAATTTTGATTCAAAATGGAATACATGTAATTTTAGGTAATATGAAATGTGATTAGATGAGATCATGTTTCTTTATTTATTTATTTATTTTTTGAGAAAGACTCATAGACTTACATCATAACTCTTGTGTTGCAGGAATAAACTCCCATTATGACAGAAGAAAATAGTCCATAACTAAAGAATGAAGATGTCTAATGTATAGCTTTTCTACGCGAGTGAGCCTCCAAGAATCACTATTAGAGCCTGATGGTCTCCATATACTGTAAAGCTGAACTATTGCATAATACATCTTAATGCACCCCGACAAGTTTAGTTCGAAAAAAAATCCTCTTGCCTACTAAAGGATGGAAAATTTTGAACCCACCACTTCTGCAAGGGAAATAATTGACAGATAAGATCATATTCTAATTATTGGAAGAGATTGTAATTGGATGCATGATCCACCCCCCCACTCATTAAGATTACCAGGACCCACATCCAATCTCAATAGAATGAGATTCCATGTGCTAATTTTGGGTAACTTAATCTACAGGTGAATGAAAAAAGTGAGAGGGTGTCTAATTTTTGCAACTTTCTTTTCTTCTTTTCTTTTCTTTTTCTTTCCCTTTCTTTTTGATCCATTACACAATAAACCAAAATGGGAACATGTAATGGGGCTGCCTTTAACTTTAAGCACAAGATTGATGAGCCCAACTATCATTTCTCCATTCCCCCCTAAATATGGAAAAACATCAAAAAGATAAATGTGGCTTGATCACCAAAGTAGAACCAGTTCTCCTCATTGGCCCTCTTTTTTATCTCATTATGCAGTGGGGTTAGTTTTCAAAGAGCTTTTCATTATGATGTTTTGGGTCCCTTCTCACTCATGAGATGCTTTTTGTTTGCTTCCAATCCTTTGTGGAGATAAGTTCTCACAAGCTTTTTGTCTTTGTTTTTATTAATATTTTTTGAGCAAATTTTTCTTTGATTTTGAATTTTGGAACTAAGGTTCTGTTTGGATTATAGAAAGGTAGATGGAAAAGTTAGATAAAGCGGACTCCAATATAGTTTTTTAACTCACCAGAAAGTCTTGTTTGTTCGCTAAAATCAGAAAATCAAGAAAAAAAATGCTACAATCGGCAAAACGTCAGCGCTTTACCTTTTCTGTTTCTCTGCAAAATCAATGAAAAGGACTGAAAAATAGACAGTGTTGGGATCACGCTCAAGCTTGAGCGTGAGACTCACTGTCAGTGGTCCATCCTCTTTTCTATCGCCAAACAGACCCTAAAGTAAACACCGTGGATAAATCTCTAACAAATAAATCAATCCAATCTACTTTTCTTCCATCCAACGATTATAGTGTTAGTCCGATTCAGTGAAACAAAACGGTTGTCAAGCTTTTCTATGGTCTAATCGTCAGTACTCGACAACTCAAGTAAAAGTTATAATTATTGAATTATTGTCTGATTAAATAAAAAAAATAACAGGAGAGATAATAAAGCCTAATTCATCACCTGTCATGGGGGGTGTTTTCAACATGTCTTATTTTACTAGTCTTTCAATTCTTGTTTATCTTAAACAAATGTATCAAATCATTTAAGTTAAGCTAGAATCTTAGATTCGACATACTATAAGTATTCCCATTAACTGCGAAAATAAATGAGACTGGGCGTGTTTGGATTCATGAAAGTGAGAGGGAAGTGGAAAGTGAGAAAACTCATTTCTCTCTTGTTAAGAAATAATCCCATCTTTCGTTCTCTCTCTAATTAGGAAACATGTGAACGTTAGGAAGGGGAAAAAAAAAAAGAAAAGAAATAAAGTTAGATCAAATTTGTACTAGAATTGAATATGAGAGTAAAAGAGATTCTTGTAAATGATATGTTTTGAACAAAAAATATAACTCGGATATCATGTTACTTAAAGAAAGTCTCTCTTCAAAAGACACCTTGAGAATAAAGAATCGAGAAACTAATATAAAGTCAAAGAGGCCCATCTGAGCGACCGATGTGGGACTATTCTCAACACATGTATTATATAATTCCAGCCATGTGCATTTCCACCATCAAAATTTACAATTCTGCCAATGCATTTGCCCCTGTATTCTTGTCTCTTAGTACTAAAGATTATTAAGCTCCAGATTTGATTCTCATTCAATTAATTAAGCACTAAGCTTGTGAGTTGTGCTTCATGCGTGGGGGTATTTCATTTTTAATTCAGAAATATTAATTCGACCGGTGTTCTGCAAACCAAGAGTTTCTATTGGCCGCCAAAAACATTCCTCCTAATTTTCTTCTATCAATCAGATAGCGCCACCGATGATTCATCTGCAGACCAATGGTCTGATTATCGTTACTCTTTTTATTGATCAAAGCTTAATTATATCTTAATCACCATTAGCATTTACAACTCTACTTGATTAAGATTATTCATTTAGAGCATGTGGATCTTTCCTTGAGAGTGTTATAATGTTAGAAATACTTAACTTATTGGTGCGATGTTTGCTCTCATGGAAACTCATGGCTAGTTTTCATTCAAAGATGGTGGCATGGAACAAGGAGGTTGTTGAGTTTGGCCTCTCCAAAGTTTCAGAGAGTACTTTAAAGTTGATGGATATTTTTTATGGATATTCGAGCTGTTCAGACACCCTTGTCATTTTTTAGCATGTATAATTTTGAATTTAGGGCATACATTTAGACAAGGTTGAGCATAAGGAAAAGAATTTTGGATACATTTGCATGAGAAATTAGTTGAAAAGGAATTTCGGAGTCACGCAATTTTTCAGCCGTTGCGTTCATGGAGACGAGAGCTACGCTTTCGGAGTGTCGGTAACTGGATCAGAGAAAATCATGATCGAAAGAGATGGGTACAAATTATCGAACCAAGATTTGCTATAATAATTAATTGATATTAATTGTGAATGTACGAATGCATGAGTGTGACTAATTGTGACTTGTGACAACAAGTTATGAACATGAACCAGAAAAGAAACGAATACCTGAAAATTGAAATGAATACACTTTAAATACCGGTATGTTATGAATATTAATATTTGTTGAGAACTGAAAACAAGCTTATATTAAACTTAAGTATGAGTATTGTTTGTTGATATGAATATGTATCTGTATGTGAAATTGCTTGTGTGTGATTCTATGATGTGGGAGGTGAAGGACTTGGGCACCATCCCAAAAGACTAGCCTTCTAGGTGGTGTTGCGCAAATTCTTATATTCTCAAGATCATCTCCACGTCTAGTCGATGTGGGACTATTTGTTCGACCCAAATCCCAACAATCCCTCCTCGAACAAAGAGTCTCCCTGCAAGCTCAACTATCTTCACACTGGAAGATCAAATGCTCCATCGAGATGCAACTCTTCACTGCGTGAGGCTACGCACGCCTTATGTGAAGCACCGAGTCGGTCACTCCTCTACACCGCTGTAGGCTGTCCAAAAGTTACTGGAGGACAAGTCATTGAAAAGCAAAGTTTCAAGCTCTAGACGCGAGGGACTATCAACCGCGTCTCAGCATCAAGGCGCGTCGGCCTAACACCCGCGTCTCAACATCAAGGCGCGTCGGCCTGACACCCGCGTCTCAACATCAAGGCGCGTCGGCCTGACACCCGCGTCTCAACATCAAGGCGCGTCGGCCTGACACCCGCGTCTCAGCATCAAGGCGCGCCGGCCTAACACCCGCGTCTCAGCATCAAGGCGCGTCGGCCCGAAACCCGCGTCTCAGTTATAACCGCCTTGGTTAAGGGACCAATCACTGCCTATACGTAAGGGAAACCAGCTCCCATCGTGGCGTGTCTTTAGCAGGCACGTGGGTTAGTTACCGCCCATGTAGCGGGGAAGTTGGCCCTCATTGTGGAGCGCTTTTAGGGGGGCACGTTCACCCCCTAAGACCTCTATAAATAGCTCCGTCGCTATGAAAAAGGGGGCGGACTTTTGGCAATAAAAAAGGAAAGAGAAGAGGATAACAGAGAGATCATCAACAAAGAGAGAACTCGACCCTTCAAGCTAGCTTGCTGCGTACAAGTGACTCTTCGCTTACCTTCTCTTTTAGAGTTTTGGTAGACGGAGCTGAGTTACTCTTTCTACCGACCGAAGAGGAGGTCCCTGAAGGACGGTCATCCGGTCAACGGAGAACAAGATTCACTCTCCACCGCCACACGAAGAACCCAGCCTTAAACAAAGGGGGGATTCAAGATTCAATATCCTCTCTCCCTTGTAACCGGAAGGAACAGTTGTTGTTGTAATCCTTTTCATTCGATTCAAGGAAAACTTTTACAGCAATTCACTGTCTCTCTCCTTTCCCGGGTCATACAAGAGATGGCGACTCCGCTGGGGACAACCTTCGTTACTGACGAACAGGTAGTGGCGCAAGATGACGTCCACCATGAGGGAAAGATGGTCGAATCGCTCGTTGTCGAGTTCGACCAGGCGAAGTACGAAGAGTTCCTCTCTTCTGGCTCTAAGAGCCCAAAGACCCGCATCTGCCGCCGGGTCTCAACGGGGAATGGCCTCGAGTCCCGATCTGTGGCTCTCTCGAGCTCCCCTGCTGCCGACTGTGCCAAGCAAGAGACGCGCGTCAACGCCTCTCAGAAGGCCCGCGTGGTCCCAGGCACATCTGCCTTTGCGACCAACCGCGTCGCACAGAACACCCGCTTCAGCGTCTCTCAGGAGACCCGCGTGGTCAAAATCCCTGGTGGCCAGCATCAGGATGTCGTTGGTCTCTCTCTACCTCCTCGACGCAATCGAAATGCTGAGCGTCGACAGAGGAGACGTGCGCGTCAGCTGCAAGTTGGAACCGTCGGTTGTCCAACTGAGGCTGGGCGCGACGTACAATCGCGCGCCTTGCCCGCGCCGCGTCCGATACGTGAAGTCCGCGTTTGGCGTCCCAAACGCGAGATTCCTTCAGTTAGGTCCTCTGAGGACCAACTCATCAAACGCCAAGGTGAGACCTCTACGCCTCGTCAAGCACAAGAGGCACGAGCCCATAGACGTGGGGCCCAGCAGCCCATCCTCTCTCAAGCGTCTCTGCCCCGACGCACCAAACAACAACGCGACACTCGCGTCTCATAAATAGTGAGTTTGTTAGTTTAACGGTGTAGAACATTTGAAATCTAACAAAAATTAGTTTATAGGGGTTTTTAAATGTTTAGATCATAATGAAATGGTCGGATCGAGAATTTGTATGTCTAAAGACATAGATCTAACCACCTCACTACTTTCGGCCGTCCATTTTGCGTCGCTTGATGGATGGGCAAAAAGTATTTAAAACACTTGATTTTTGGTTTATAGATACTTGAAATAGTATAGATCAACTTCAACGGAGTGGATCTTGTATTCGAATGTTGGAGGGTTGAATTTGAGTGGGAAGGATCCGGGATCAAATCCTTTTGAAAAGATACAAGTCTATCTCTCTCTCTCTCTCTCTCTATATATATATATATATATATATATATATATATATATATATATATATATATATATATATATATATATATATATATATATATGGGGGTAAAGTGTTCCTAATAGGTACAGTAACCCCATATATATATATATATATATATATATATAATATATATATATATATATATATATATATATATATATATATATATATAGGGGTTACTGTACCTCAGCCTAGAGGCTGAGAGAGTTTCTCAGCCGGCGGGACGTGGCTGAATATATGCCACACATCGGCTGCAGTGTGTTGGCGCCAAAAAAATCAAAAAAATCCCGCCTAAACAATCGTGAAACAAATTGACAAAAATAACCCTTTTTTTAATTCTAAACTGGAATAAAGTCATGAACAAACAAAATTTTAGTTGAATATATCTACAGTTATAAAATTCGTAATTTTAATACATCGAAAAATATAATTAAAAAAATTGGATCAATATAATGTAAAATAAGCAGAAGCATTGAAAATTTAAAAAACATGCCATGGTCGCGGACTTAATACAATATAACAACTGCGACACAGTCGCAGTCACTAGTCGCACTCATAGTATAACAAAACGTTTTTATGTGACCTAATACAATATAATTTCAATTTTATATGACAACTGGGACACAGTCGCAATCACTAGTCGCAGTCATTGTATAACAAAACTTCTTTATATAACGTCTGCGACCCTAGTCGCATTCTATCGTACAACAATGCGGCCTCTTTCAGTACTGCGACCAAAGTCGCAATCTTCTTTCCCATGCCTTATGTAAAAGATTTTTAATATGCGACTAGGGTGGATTAGCCATGCGACCCTGAGATCAATTCGCGTATATCAAATCTTATAAAATTACTATATTAATTACACTGAATTAAATGAAGTAATTAATATTCTTTCTATCGTGATACAACAACAGTTTAGAAAAAAGAGATGCACTAATGTTAATCTCAAGAAAGGAAAGATGTGCACCATACGTAATCTAAAGATATAGGCAAACAATTCTATAAAAAGTTAATTTGTACTTCATGTATTAAACCTCTAGAAAAAAAAGAACTCTTCGGATTCTCCCGCAATAAATCTTCAATTAAATATTTAATTTTTTTTACCACTTCTTACCATACTCAACCATCACCTGTAATAATTATTATTACTATTCATGTTCTTCCACAATATTGACCTTTATATAATGCTTGTTACTAATATATTATCTCATACTTAAAAACTATATTTTTGCTCTTCCTTTTCAATTTGATTTCAAAAACTTCCAAAAAAAAATTCATTCTTGAATCATGTCTTCCCCCATCTTCTTCCTCTGAACACTTAGATTTCAACTTTAATCGTTCCCCCACCGGTCCTTTGTCTTTAGGATATTCTAGTGAATCTGATACCAGTCTGGACTTCACTCCTTTTGACTATCTCACTACATCAAATAATGTATTAACTGATCCTCCTATTCATGATGATAATGAAGTTTTCATGTAGATTAGTGAAGAAGACATTATTCCTCTGCCACTTGACGGAGACATGCTTGATGAAAGCATGTCCTCTGATGCTGTAGGCTCGCTTCCTAGCAACGGGTCAGACGAAGAGCTTGATAGAGACGATCCATTCTGGGAGTTCATCGGTGAAACAAAAAAACCTCAAAACAGGAAGATGATGAGGAAATAAGTGATGAAGAGGAAGAGCAGAAGAATGAAGACGATGAATCTACTTATGATGGTGATAATGACGAGGATTAGGATTTCCTGATCTTCTGATATTCAATTATATTTTGTCTTCTTTTAAAAGCTTTTAATTCTATTTTTTTGTAAGGTCTCTTTCTCACTATATTAACTTATAAGCTCTTTTAATTACATATCCAAACTGCGACTGCTGCTCTTAAACACTGCGACCATAGTCGCAGTCCTACTACGGATGCAATAATTAAAAATAATTCATACGTTATAGGTGGCTGAGACTAAAAGATACGGTGAACTGCTACTATAGAATCAGTCCTTATTCATACAACAGTCAAAAATAAAGAACAAAAAGAATATAAAATAATACGTAAACTGTGATTATACTATCACTCTCGTTAAATACTGCGACCATAGTCGCGGTACTGCGATCATAGTCGCAGTCCATGGTCGTATAATATATGTAAAAACCAATTTAATTGTTCATAGGAGGATCAGACAACATTCACAAAATAAAGAACAAAAAAATATAAAATAATACGTAAACTGTGATTATACTATCACTCTCGTTAAGTACTGCGATCATAGTCACGGTACTGCGATCATAGTAAACACCAATTTAATTGTTCATAGGAGGATCGGACAACATTCACAAAATAAAGAATAAAAAAATATAAAATAATACGTAAACTGTGATTATACTATCACTCTCGTTAAGCACTGCGATCATAGTCGCGGTACTGCGATCATAGTCGCAGTCCATGGTCGCATAATATATATAAACACCAATTTAATTGTTCATAGGAGGATCGGATAAACATTCAGAAATTATACGAAGGACAGTATTTGATGACTAACGGTTGACAATTTATGGTCGCAGTTACTTAATCATTTATCAGTTCCCAATGCGACTATGGTCGCAATAATGTACTGTTTTGGAGTTCAAAGTAATTTAAAGTTATAGTGTATTAACTTTTAAACTGTTTTGGATAACTGAACAGTCACCTAGGAAGTATACAATTTTTGAGAAAAGGTAGAAAATAAGTTTGGGAGATATTCACGTGGTTTGAGAGCTTAAACCCTTTGGAATTCCGGGATTAAAAATATATAAAGGGTCATCAGCAAAGGATTAAAAACATACTAAATTATTTTGCTCAAACTCGTTACTCTCACTGTTCGGAAAATAGATTCAAAAAATGTCTTCTCCACCGTCTTCACCGGAAAGAAGCCAATCATCTAATGATGATTGGATGTATAATTCTGAAGATATGCCTCGCTACGGGTGAGAGGATGAGCTTGATACAGATGACCCGTTCTGAGAGTTCATTGATGAACCAAAATACAAACATGAAGAGGAAGAAAGCGAAGAGGAGATTGTCGCTGAAGAGGAGGAAGGGACGGAAAGCGATACGGAAGACGAAAGCAGTCATACTCTTGACGACGAATCTGATTACGATGGTGATGACGAGGATTAGAAGTTTAAAAATTGTATTTTGTTTTTTTTAAATATATTTGAATCTGTTTTCTAAGATTAATTTTAAAATGAAGGTTGCGACTTTGATCGCAGTTGTTGGCCGAGTGTAATACCCCGTTTCCGGAATACGTACTTAGTTGCGTATTCAGTTTTTCGATCGTATTTTTCGATTTACTTCCTGTATTTAACCGATTTCAGTTTCAAATATTATTTTTCAATATATTAGATTTTCTATGATTTTCTGGAATTTTCTTGGATTAAAAGGAATTTCTTCAAACCGGTGTCGACCAGTGCCGCTGATCGATTCTCGGATTTTTAATTTGCAAACCGATTGGAATTTCTAGAAGGTCCTTTAAACATTATCTCTTAAAATCACATTTCTTACCTAAATACTTTTTCTGAGGATTTTATAAAATTATGAAAATTCCACCGAAGTCGGTAGCTAATTGATTCCGGGATTTTTAGTTTTAAAACTATAATGTATTTCTTAAAACAATTTTCACCATGAGTCGTAATATATTATTCTTGATTTTTGGTAAATTTTACGAGTCGTTCCGAGATACTTGATTTCGGGACGATTTCGATATTTTCCGAAATGTTTTCCGCATCCTCGACTTAAACCCGGGAATTTGTCTTTTCAATATTTTTATTTTCTAAGTCCAAGAAAATATCTTCTACTTTTAATTTCTTTTTCTTTTTCCCTTTTTCCTTATTTCCTTCCTTCCTCCACAAGCCACAAAACTTTCCAAAATTCCAACAAACTCCACACACTTCCACCAACTTCCTCATTAATGCCTCTCTTTCTCTCTCTATTCCATGGCCGGCCATGATTGGCCAAGAGAAACACCTCACCCATTTTATTTACACAAAACCCCTCTCTTCTACCTTAATTGCACCTCCTTTACAAATCCAAATCCTATATAAACTTTTCCCTTTTCCTTTCTCTTTTCTTTTTTACTTCACTTCACCAAAGAATTATCCTTCACAATATTCCTCCTCCATCTCAATCTCAAGGTCATCATATCCATCTCAAACAACCACTGCTTTTGGATTGGGATCGTATCTCTCTTCGTCGATTATATCGCCGTAGATCAAGTTGGTGATAATTGTCGACCACGATCCTTCCGAACTCATAAAGCTTCACTTAACCGTTCTATGTGAGTATTTTTACTCACCAAGACTTGGCTAATTCCTAGCATACTTGTGTTCACATATCTTGTGTACCTGTATCTTCAAATCATGCTATTTAACCATCAAACACAACCATCAAAAATCTGTTCTGTACTCTGTTTTCAGACAATTAGTCGACTTCACCTAAGGATTAGTCGACTAACTCATTTATTTAAAACGTACCCTTTTCTGAAACACAGTTTTAGTCGACTTACCTTAATTATTAGTCGACTAGAAATCACTGTTAGTCGACTACCCTTTCCACCCTAGTCGACTAACTTTTCCTGAAACAGAAACCCAACTCTCTGTTACACAGTTTTAGTCGACTTACGTATCTGTTAGTCGACTTGAGATCACTGTTAGTCGACTACCCTTTCCACCCTAGTCGACTAACTTTTCCTGAAACAGAAAATCAACTCTCTGGAACCCAGTTTTAGTCGACTAGACCAAACTGTTAGTCGACTTGAGACCACTATTAGTCGACTACTCCTTCCACCTAGTCGACTAATTTTGGCTGTCTGTTATAGTTGATTTCTTTCTTGAATGTGAATCTTATCTTTGGTGCATGTGCTATATATTATTCATGCTTATGCTTCATGACTGGTACTTCATGACCTGTTACTTGATGGATGTTACCTCTTGTTACTTCATGACTTGTTATTATATATTCTCACTTCATAACTTGGTATTTAAATGAATATCACCTCTTATCATGCTATCACTTGACACCAAGCATGATACACTTGACTTTTGTATAAAATTGGACCAACTTACATTGGGTCGGGGGAAACGTGCGACTATCAATACATGTTCATGTTTACAGTGGTATTAGGTATGTTGTGCAACTAAATTTCCGGTCTAACCTGTGGGCCTCCAGGGGACCGAGGGGAGTGCTTGCTCCCTCATTACTGGTACCATCATGATAAGGGCATACATAAGTCCCTCCTGTTAGCCTAGCGGCTGGTTTCCGTCACCAAGCAACGGAACAATCCTGGACCGTGGTCCCGGGCATGTACGGGACCCACTGTAAACATAGTTCGTTGATACCCCCGCTGGTTTCCAATAACAACCTTGCTTTACTAGGATATGGATCTATGTGCGCTGGGACGCTGGTTCACATAGCTAGATATCACAGTAAGACAAGTAATAATAATAAAGGACGTTAACTGTGGATCTATTGTATTCGGACTTTTACTCTTTATGCTTCCATTACTTGTTGATTGGTATTCATTATACTGTTCCAACTCTCATATTCTTGTCTCTTAGCCATTTGGCTGTAGCCTGTTCATTGTTGGGAGGTCCTGACTCCCTTGGATTTGTATATTCAGGTTCCGAAGCTTGGATCGAAGTGGAGCCTTCCACAGAGGATCAAGCTTTTCTTAGTGAGCAGGCAGACTAGTCCCAGTCCTTTGTGCCAGATTTCTCTTTTTGACTCACGGGATCTTCATCCAACTCGTGAGCATTTTGTGTTCATATTGTAGATTGTACTTTTGGACTTGGTTGTGATAAAAGACACATGTAATGTGTAATAGTTTATCATATCCTGTGATAACTTTGTAGTTGTACTTTTAAGTTGGCATATGAATGAATACCACGCTTCGTTGTACTCCGATCCTTGTTGTACTTTATGCTTAGCGTATATACGTGGGGGCACTTTCTGACCTGCGTATATACGTCGCAGTGACGTCCCCGTATCCGTGGGATCGGGGCGTTACAGGTTAGTATCAGAGCCTAGGCTCTCACACTTATAGTACAATCAAGTAGCAAATTCCATTAATTTGCTATTGCCAACTACAATGTACAAAGTTATCTAGTCCTTCTTGATTCCTTCCCTTGTGTCCTAAAATCCTTCCATCTTTCCAAATTCCAGTTATCTTTTACCAACTAAGTATGGAGAGAAGGACGGGTCGAAACAACTCTGGACAAGTATCTAATGGACCCGCGGGAGAGAATGCCGATATTCTGAGGGTTATTCAGACAATGATGGAGAATCAGCAACAACAGACAGAACTCCTTCGGCAAGAGTTAGCAGCTCCTAAGGAACAAAGGTCGGGGAATATATCAGACTTCAGACGGCTGCAACCAGCCATCTTCACGGGAGGAGAGAAACCCCTGGATGCTGAACAATGGCTGACCGACACCTCAGATCTGCTGAATGCAGCCCGAGTTCCAAAGGAAAATCAAGTGGAGGTCGCCAAGATTCAATTGAAGGATGTAGCTAGAACTTGGTGGCTAGCTGAGGAGGCAAGATTGGAGAAACCTGTCACCTGGGACACATTCTCCAAGAGCTTCTATAGCAGATTCTTCCCTGCTACTGCTCAGAAAGACATGGAAGAACAGTTCATCCGACTTCAGCAATGGAATCGGTCCGTGGATGAGTATGCCGCGGAATTTTTAAGACTTAGCCGCATTGCTCCATATATGGTGACTGATGAGGAGAAGCGGGCAAGTAGATTCCAACAGGGCTTACAGATGGACATCCAAGTCTTCTTAATGCCCCAGCAGCTGAAAACCTATTCTGAAGTCCTCACCATAGCTCGAGAAGTGGAGCGTGGACTGGAGAAGAAGAAAGTGAACCTGATGAGGAACCAGGCCATGAAGAGGCCATTTTCACCAATGGGGAGAGGAGGCCCATTCAGAGCAGCAAAGGTTCAGACAATGAGGCAACCATTCAGACCAGCTCCTTTCCAGGCGGCCCAATCACTTTCCTTCTGTAG
This sequence comes from Agave tequilana, assembly GCA_038442645.1. Taxonomy (NCBI): domain Eukaryota; kingdom Viridiplantae; phylum Streptophyta; class Magnoliopsida; order Asparagales; family Asparagaceae; genus Agave; species Agave tequilana. The sequence continues at coordinate 144,406 of JAVJIF010007196.1, forward strand.
CTATTGTCAGAAACCAGGTCACTCTCGACAAAATTGCCGTAGGGCAAATGGGTTATGCCTGGTATGTGGTTCCCGTGACCATTCCATCGAAGCCTGTCCACACAGAAGAATGGGGATAGCCAATCAAGCTTTGCCAGCACTTCAGGGACCAAATGGACAGAGAGCATTTCCAGTGCCACTTGGACAGAGGAACCAAGGACCGATGGTTAGGAGAACCCTTCCCCCTCCTCCACAACAAGCTATTCGCCCAGTCCAAAGAGGAGCTAGGACTGCAGCAGGACGTGGGCGGGGTCAAGCTTACAATTTGACGGAAGAAGAGGCCGAGGCTTCTGAGGAAGTGATAACAGGTAAAATCATGGTGCATTCAAAACCTGTTTTAGCCCTCTTCGATTTCGGTGCTTCCCATTGTTATATCTCAGATCATTTTGTGGCATTGCATTCTATACCTGTTAAATCTTTAGACCACCAATGGGAGATTAGTACAGGGAATGGAGTTGTCCTATCTACTAGAGTTTGTGCTGATTGCCCTGTAGAACTCTGTAACAAAACCTTGGCCATAGATATGCTCGTGCTAGACACCAAAGGGTATGACGTAATCTTAGGCATGACCTGGCTCAGTCAATACTATGCAGTTATTGATTGTAGGGAGAAGAAGATTAATTTCAGAATCCCACTTCAGCCTAAATTCCAATTTAGTGGAGAATTGAAGTCTACCAAGAGGAAAACTCGGATGACTACTTCGGAGATTCAGAAGAAGGGAATACCGGTGTGGGATGAATTCCCAGGAGTGTTTGCTGAAATCTCAGGACTTCCACCTGACAGGATGATTGAATTCTCTATTGATACTGTGCCTGGAGCAGCTCCTATATCCAAGGCTCCGTACAGGATGGCACCCACGGAGTTAGAAATTCTAAAGAAGCAACTGCAGGAATACTCTGACAAGGGACTAATTCGACCAAGTACTTCACCATGGGGAGCTCCAGTACTATTGGCGAACAAAAAGGATGGTGGTAAACGGTTATGTATCGACTATAGGGAGTTGAACAAAGTTACCATCAAGAACAAGTATCCTTTACCAAGGATTGATGATCTGTTTGATCAGCTTCATGGAGCTCGAGTATTCTCTAAATTAGATTTACAATCGGGTTACCATCAGCTAAGGGTGAAGAAAGAAGATATTCCGAAGACGGCATTCAGGACCCGTTATGGCCACTATGAATTTCTAGTTATGCCTTTCGGAGTCACCAATGCCCCTGCAGTTTTCATGGATTTGATGAACCGAGTGTTCTCGCCCTATTTGGATCAGTTCGTTGTTGTTTTTATAGATGACATCTTGATCTATTCAAAGAACAACAGAGAGCATGCAGAACACTTGAGGATAGTATTACAGACTCTCCAGCAGGAACAGCTTCATGCTAAGCGGAGCAAGTGTGACTTCTGGTTGGACAGTATAGCCTTCCTTGGACACATGATTTCAGCAGAAGGAATTTCAGTTGACCCCAGCAAAGTCCAGGCAGTAAAGGACTGGCCAATTTCAAGGACGGTGACTGAAATTAAGAGTTTTATTGGACTAGCCGGATATTACAGACGCTTTGTCCAAGATTTCTCTAAGATTGTAGCCCCGTTAACCAAACTCACCCGGAAAGGAGAAAGGTACATATGGACAGAGGAATGTACTGCAGCATTTGAGCAATTGAAGCAAAGACTCATTTCAGCTCCAATCTTGAGGACTCCCTCAGGAAGAGGAGGGATGGTCATATTCAGTGATGCATCCGGAAAAGGCCTGGGGTGTGTACTAATGCAACATGATCATGTCATAGCTTATGCATCCAGGCAACTGAAGCCTCATGAGCGAAATTACCCAACTCATGACTTGGAGCTGGCAGCCGTAATATTTGCCTTAAAGATCTGGAGGCATTATCTTCTGGGAGACAAGGTGTTAATATACACGGATCACAAGAGCCTCAAGTATATTTTCACACAGAAAGAATTGAACATGAGGCAAAGAAGGTGGCTTGAACTGATGGCGGACTATGATATAGACTTGCAATATCATCCGGGTAAGGTCAATACAGTACCAGATGCACTGAGCAGGAAGCAAGAGAATAGAGTACTAGTCCAAATTACTCAGCAGAAGGAGTTGATTCAAGACATCATCAGATTGGACTTAATGTTAGTTCAAGGAACTGATAAGGCAGGACAGTTCATGACCTTGCAGATTCAATCAGCATGGTTGGATAAGATCAAGGAAGCTCAAAAGGAAGACCCCAGATTACAGAAATTCCGAGCTCAAGTAGAGGCTGGATTGAGAACTGATATCCGTATTCATTTGGATGGTGCACTATATTTTGGTAGCAGAATTTGTGTTCCCCAAGGAGAAGTTCGACAGAAGATTCTAGCAGAAGCACACAGTTCAGCCTATTCTATACACCCAAGGGGAAACAAAATGTATCAAGACTTGAAGAAGCAGTTTTGGTGGAATGCTATGAAAAGGGAGATAGCCCAGTATGTAGCCAAGTGCTTAGTTTGCCAGCAGATAAAGATAGAACATCAGAGGACAGCTGGACTTCTACAACCCTTACCGATACCTGAATGGAAGTGGGAGCACATCACTATGGATTTTGTCACGGCATTACCTCGCAGTCCTAAGGGTAATAATGCTGTATGGGTAATCATTGATCGCCTCACCAAATCGGCTCACTTCATACCATTCAGGGTAGGCCAAACAACAGAGGTTCTGGCAGACAAATACATGAAGGAAATAGTTCGTCTACATGGAGTTCCAGTTAGCATTGTATCAGATAGAGACACAAGATTCAGATCCCATTTCTGGGAAAGTCTCCAAGAAAGTCTAGGAACTCGTCTGAAATTCAGTACTTTATATCACCCTCAGACAGACGGACAATCCGAAAGGACTATCCAGATTCTTGAAGACATGTTGCGGGCCTGCATGATTGAATTCCAGGGATCATGGGAAGACCATCTTCATTTGGCTGAATTTTCTTATAATAACAGCTATCAGGCAAGTATCAAGATGGCACCATTTGAAGCATTGTATGGAAGAAAGTGTAGGTCACCGATTTGTTGGGACGAAGTCGGTGAGAGGAGACTTTTGGGGCCAGAGATCCTGATTCAGACAACAGATAAAGTCAGAATCATCAGAGATCACCTCAGGGCAGCACAGAGCAGACAGAAAAGTTGGGCTGACACAAAGAGAAGGCCATTGGAATTCAAGGCAGGAGACCATGTATTTTTGAAGATATCACCCACCAAAGGAGTAATCCGGTTCGGTACTCGTGGAAAGCTTAGTCCGAGATATATCGGCCCATTCGAGATTTTGGACCGAGTGGGAGATGTGTCTTACCGATTGGCATTACCGCCATCTTTGGACGGAGTGCACAATGTATTCCACGTATCATAGTTGAGGAAGTATGTCAAGGATGATAGTCATATCCTGGATCACTCCGAACTGGAACTACAACCGGATTTGTCCTATCAAGAGCAACCGATGGCCATTTTGGATAAAAGTGTTAAGACACTGAAGAATAAAGCTATACCATTAGTGTTGGTTTCTTGGAACAGACATGTGCCAGGAGAGGCCACGTGGGAACGAGAGGATGTTATCCGTGAGCGTTATCCACAACTCTTCACATCTTAATTGGTAAAACTCTTTCTTCTTATCCTTCTCTACTGTTACCTTTCACTTTCTGAAATTTCGAGGACGAAATTTTTGTAAGGTGGATGGATTGTAATACCCCGTTTCCGGAATACGTACTTAGTTGCGTATTCAGTTTTTCGATCGTATTTTTCGATTTACTTCCTGTATTTAACCGATTTCAGTTTCAAATATTATTTTTCAATATATTAGATTTTCTATGATTTTCTGAAATTTTCTTGGATTAAAAGGAATTTCTTCAAAACCGGTGTCGACCAGTGCCGCTGATCGATTCTCGGATTTTTAATTTGCAAACCGATTGGAATTTCTAGAAGGTCCTTTAGACATTATCTCTTAAAATCACATTTCTTACCTAAATACTTTTTCTGAGGATTTTATAAAATTATGAAAATTCCACCGAAGTCGGTAGCTAATTGATTCCGGGATTTTTAGTTTTAAAACTATAATGTATTTCTTAAAACGAATTTCACCATGAGTCGTAATATATTATTCTTGATTTTTGGTAAATTTTACGAGTCGTTCCGAGATACTTGATTTCGGGACGATTTCGGTATTTTCCGAAATGTTTTCCGCATCCTCGACTTAAACCCGGGAATTTGTCTTTTCAATATTTTTATTTTCTAAGTCCAAGAAAATATCTTCTACTTTTAATTTCTTTTTCTTTTTCCCTTTTTCCTTATTTCCTTCCTTCCTCCACAAGCCACAAAACTTTCCAAAATTCCAACAAACTCCACACACTTCCACCAACTTCCTCATTAATGCCTCTCTTTCTCTCTCTATTCCATGGCCGGCCATGATTGGCCAAGAGAAACACCTCACCCATTTTATTTACACAAAACCCCCTCTCTTCTACCTTAATTGCACCTCCTTTACAAATCCAAATCCTATATAAACTTTTCCCTTTTCCTTTCTCTTTTCTTTTTTACTTCACTTCACCAAAGAATTATCCTTCACAATATTCCTCCTCCATCTCAATCTCAAGGTCATCATATCCATCTCAAACAACCACTGCTTTTGGATTGGGATCGTATCTCTCTTCGTTGATTATATCGCCGTAGATCAAGTTGGTGATAATTGTCGACCACGATCCTTCCGAACTCATAAAGCTTCACTTAACCGTTCTATGTGAGTATTTTTACTCACCAAGACTTGGCTAATTCCTAGCATACTTGTGTTCACATATCTTGTGTACCTGTATCTTCAAATCATGCTATTTAACCATATCAAAAATCTGTTCTGTACTCTGTTTTCAGACAATTAGTCGACTTGACCTAAGGATTAGTCGACTAACTCATTTATTTAAAACGTACCCTTTTCTGAAACACAGTTTTAGTCGACTTACCTTAATTATTAGTCGACTAGAAATCACTGTTAGTCGACTACCCTTTCCACCCTAGTCGACTAACTTTTCCTGAAACAGAAACCCAACTCTCTGTTACACAGTTTTAGTCGACTTACGTATCTGTTAGTCGACTTGAGATCACTGTTAGTCGACTACCCTTTCCACCCTAGTCGACTAACTTTTCCTGAAACAGAAAATCAACTCTCTGGAACCCAGTTTTAGTCGACTAGACCAAACTGTTAGTCGACTTGAGACCACTATTAGTCGACTACTCCTTCCACCTAGTCGACTAATTTTGGCTGTCTGTTATAGTTGATTTCTTTCTTGAATGTGAATCTTATCTTTGGTGCATGTGCTATATATTATTCATGCTTATGCTTCATGACCGGTACTTCATGACCTGTTACTTGATGGATGTTACCTCTTGTTACTTCATGACTTGTTATTATATATTCTCACTTCATAACTTGGTATTTAAATGAATATCACCTCTTATCATGCTATCACTTGACACCAAGCATGATACACTTGACTTTTGTATAAAATTGGACCAACTTACATTGGGTCGGGGGAAACGTGTGACTATCAATACATGTTCATGTTTACAGTGGTATTAGGTATGTTGTGCAACTAAATTTCCGGTCTAACCTGTGGGCCTCCAGGGGACCGAGGGGAGTGCTTGCTCCCTCATTACTGGTACCATCATGATAAGGGCATACATAAGTCCCTCCTGTTAGCCTAGCGGCTGGTTTCCGTCACCAAGCAACGGAACAATCCTGGACCGTGGTCCCGGGCATGTACGGGACCCACTGTAAACATAGTTCGTTGATACCCCCGCTGGTTTCCAATAACAACCTTGCTTTACTAGGATATGGATCTATGTGCGCTGGGACGCTGGTTCACATAGCTAGATATCACAGTAAGACAAGTAATAATAATAAAGGACGTTAACTGTGGATCTATTGTATTCAGACTTTTACTCTTTATGCTTCCATTACTTATTGATTGGTATTCATTATACTGTTCCAACTCTCATATTCTTGTCTCTTAGCCATTTGGCTGTAGCCTGTTCATTGTTGGGAGGTCCTGACTCCCTTGGATTTGTATATTCAGGTTCCGAAGCTTGGATCGAAGTGGAGCCTTCCACAGAGGATCAAGCTTTTCTTAGTGAGCAGGCAGACTAGTCCCAGTCCTTTGTGCCAGATTTCTCTTTTTGACTCACGGGATCTTCATCCAACTCGTGAGCATTTTGTGTTCATATTGTAGATTGTACTTTTGGACTTGGTTGTGATAAAAGACACATGTAATGTGTAATAGTTTATCATATCCTGTGATAACTTTGTAGTTGTACTTTTAAGTTGGCATATGAATGAATACCACGCTTCGTTGTACTCCGATCCTTGTTGTACTTTATGCTTAGCGTATATACGTGGGGGCACTTTCTGACCTGCGTATATACGTCGCAGTGACGTCCCCGTATCCGTGGAATCGGGGCGTTACACCGAGTCTTAATAAAATACACTGCGACCTTGGTCGCAGTTGCTGGTCTTTAGTATTAATCAACAACACTGCGACCTTGGTCGCTATGCGTGTTAATATAAAGGAAACACCTACCTAACGTACTGCGACCTAAGTCGCAGTCATTGTACTGCGACCCTAGATTGCAGATGCTGGCCCTCTTTATCAATAACAACATATGGGTGTTAATATAAAGGAAACACCTACCTAACGTACTGCGACCTAAGTCGCAGTCATTGTACTGCGACCCTAGATTGCAGATGCTGGCCCTCTTTATCAATAACAACATTGCGACCTTGGTCGCAATTAACCATGTACACTGCGACCAAAGTCTTTGTCTACATTATATACACAAAAAAATAAACTATATAGGAGAACCTAGATCTGACAAAGAGAGGTAAGGAAATAGGGGGAAAAAATAATTTATAATCAATAACCTAAATCATATAAAGAGCGGCAAAAAGAAAGGGGGAAAAAATAATAATAAACAAGTCTGACAACGTGCGCTCCAAAAATTGCCTTTTGGGAAAAAAAATAAACAATAAGAAAAGTTAAAGAAAAAGTAGCTTTTCATAAGGGGTATTTGGTAATTTAACTTCTTCCTATAAGCGGGCCGTAAGTTAGTGAGGTGACAAATTGAGCCACGTCACCGCAGGCTGAGAGAGTACTCTCAGTCTGCGGACTGATATACATTTTTCTCATATATATATATATATATATATATATATATATATATATATATATATATATATATATATATATATGCGTATATATATATATATATATGCGTATATATATATATATATATGCGTATATATATATATATATATATATATATATATATATATATATATATATATATATATATATATTATATATATATATATATATATATATAGGGAGCTGATCCCCTAAGAACGGTTCTCACGGATTTCTGTGAGAACTTTCACGTGGGTCGTCGGATCTGATAGATCAAATCAAATAAAACTAGATCTCTATCAGATCCGACGGCCCACGTGAAAGTTCTCACAGAAATCCGTGAGAACCGTTCTTAGAGGATCAACTCACTATATATATATATATATATATATATATATATATATATATATATATATATATATATATATATATACGCGCGCGCATAACACATACAAATATTTAGTATTTCGTAATAAAAAAGACAAAGGTACCTCTCTAACCAATACTTGACGGGAAATTTTCAAGAGAGAGAGAAGATTTTGAAGAGTGTCAACCGGTGTGGTCAAATGTCATTGGATTTTCTTTCTCCATCACCACAACCAAAACTGGAAGGTTCCCCTGATGATTGATGTGAAGACACAATACTTTTCAAGAACATGGATGGGTTTTGGACTTCCATCAACAGTGACATGCATATCCACTAAGCTACTATAGGTTAAAATTCTAGCCACTTCCAACTCCTCTTGTCCTGCTGGATAAGGTAAAATCTAATTCCATTTTACTTGGGTGATAGATACATGTGCGAAAAGGTTGCGCTAATTTTGTTTTCCCTGAGATAATTGTTTAAAGTCTCTAGAATCATATTGGTGTTGATATCGGCTGATGATTTCTGATGTAAATATTATTAAAATCAAGTACCTCAAAATTGTTAGTTTTTAGGATCCCAGTGAATATCAGGTGGGAGGTTTTCCGTTCAATAGAACCTTCCTTAATTACAGAACCACTTTTCAATTATCTTCATTGGTTAAACACCAATTAGACTGGTATAAGTCAGTCTCAATATACTGAAAATCAGTATAACCCCTGTATAAAGAAAATTAATTCACTCATACAGTACTTGGAGTGAGGTAGGCTTATAGCGAATCTCCTTAAGACAATTACGTCCCTGCTACGGTGCTAACGGGTAACTGGAGGCTGGTCTCCCAAGATACAACACTTCTTCACGGTATTTGGATAGCACTATCAAATCATCGTACGGTCGAACCGTAGTTAACTAGTACCTTCACAGGATAATCAAAGCAGCAGGACCAAGACAAATTTCAGGGAGAATATTTGTCTTTACTTTGGAGGAACACCCACCGTAGAGATTGGAGGAAGATAGAAGAATATTCTTCTTCGGAATTCAGACAACAATTCTATTAAAGAATCTATTAAATTTTCTGAGCCTTCTTCGGAATATAGAGGAAGAAACTTGTTTTCCTTTTCTGTATTGTTTCTGTGTGCTGTGTGTTTTGAAATGAGAGAAAACTGTGTGTTTTGAAATGAGAGAAAAGGAGTGCTATTTATAGCGCTCCGGGAGGGGCAGGAGAGAAAAGGAGGGCTATTTATAGCGCTCCGGGAGGGGTAGATCCGTACAACGGAACCGTTGCAACGATTCATTTCAGACAAAAAACGATTCATTTAAGATAAAAACACCCAACTGTTCGCGAAGGTTTTCTGTCAGCTGTTGCGTTGACTCGGTTTGGATCCGGTACGATCCGCTGTAACCCATGCCTGTGAGACCTGGTTCAAAAAGAACCAGACCGGGTAGGGAACTCGAGATAGAACCAGGCTCGGCAGCGGCGGCGTGTGGGCATGTTTCCCCCTAATCGCGCGCGAAAACTCCAAGTACCCAAAGGGCACACCCTTTGTTCTCATTTTTCTCTATTTAAACACTTCAAACTTTCATCACATGATCAATGTGAGACTAAATGCTTTTAGCTATCTTTAGTGTCCTTTTGGTGTTGAATTAGGCAAACTTTAGACTTGAATATCTCATTCATTCGAAGTCGGAATTGAACATATGAATATACCACGTTCATCCTCAGTGGAAGGAGAACACACTCCAATCATTATCCAATTGCTTCTATCAATGAATCTCGCTGTAATTCAACTCAAGGATTCACATTTAATTCTTCATATTTCCCAACAAAAATTAGATACAACATTATTGATATATTTAGAATCTGTTCATATCTGAAATCATACTCAAAATAATCTTATGTTTTGTGAAGGACAAGTTGCATTTGGACTAGTCACTGATATAATAATATAATACTAAATCTAGTTGTTGGCACACTTGTGTGGGTTTTTTCCCCCCTCCTCTTCTTTTCTCTTCAGTGAAAGGTTTTATGGACCTAAGGTGAAGGGGAAGATGCAAGGCTACTGTCACACTGCTGGTGTGAGTTTGATTTGAGATGTGGATTGCTATCCTACTGTGGAATACCTCCACAAAATTTAAAATAATAAAAATTTTAAAATTTAAAAAAAAAAAAAAAAAATCTTTCCTATTCCAACTTCCAAGGTGTATGATCTTGGCACCGCTAGAGTATGGGTTCTCTGCATGGTTGGTGGCAGTGGTGGTGGGCACCAGATCCCTTGGGCATGTTGAAGCTCCATGAGAATTATTATTATTATTATTTATGAGTAAAACCTAACATCTTTGTTTTATACTCGTGGTGTCAAAGAGATATAATATTTATTTATCACAGCATAAGTAGCTTTCTCACTTTGCATTCATCTTGTTCTGAAATTGTTTTTGATGTGTCTGCATTTCTCTGTCATGGACAATGACTTGATCAAAACAGTTCTCACCAAACTAAAATACTTTCTTACCACACAGGCACTCACGTTTGGGGACAGATACACATGAGCACTCCTGTGTTGGTGAGAAGAGAAACACAAAGGGTTTAGATTGGGGCCAGGATTTGAATCCTGGTTCATGAACTGAAAATACCCAGTTGGGCGCATGAGAAAACACAAAAACTACGTATATTTCAGGCTTGCATAACTATTAAGTTAGTCTTGATTCTTTGGTTATCTCCCTTAGTTACAGTTATAATTTTTCCTTCCAGCAATCAAAGCTTTAACAGTGATCAGTGAAGTCTGGCTCAGTTCTTCAGTTACAAGTACTTTTTTAGCAATAAAAAGAAAGAAAAGGTTGTATTTTTTTAAAAAAAATTATATGTGGCTCAATTGCATCTGATTGGAGCTTAATTTGGATCATTGTTGCAACTCATTGTCCCTCATCCAAAGGCTGTGGACGCAGTAATCCTGTACTTAACCATTGTGTGAGATAGAGAGAGAGAGGCACCAGATCTATTTATGCACTTATTTATGAATGCATGTGGAAATATTTTGTTGGCTGAGGCTTTTGTGAAATCTAGCACCACAAAAATATTTTTTCTTCCATTGCTTGAGAATTTAGAGAGCCTCATCTCTTCCAAGATGCGAGGTGGCCAGAAAATCTTTCTCAATGCATGCATGCAGAGCCTTGGAAGGAGGAGAGGTTCCTCCAGATCCCCCAGAAAATCTTTCTCAATGCATGCATGCAGAGCCTTGGAAGGAGGAGAGGTTCCTCCAAATTCTTCACACACACACACACCCCCCCGCCCCCCACCACCCCCCCCCCCCCACCCCCCAAACACACGCGCATGTTGGTTTTGAGCAGCTCCGAGACCTGCAAAGGATCGGTAGCAACAAACTGGGAACGAGAGGTAAACTAATTTTTGAGGGGAAAAGAAACTTCAGGTTTTTTTTTTTTTTATTTTCCAATTCACTGTGAAACAAATACAGCTACTTGGCCTTTAAATAGCCTTCACAACCTCAACAAACTTAGGTAAAATGATGCCATCAAATCACAACCTTAACTAAAATGATGCCATCAAATCACAACCTCAACAAACTTAACTAAAATGATGCCATCAAATCCTACAATTAAAATGATGCCATCAAATCACAACCTCAACAAACTTAACTAAAATGATGCCATCAAATCCTACTATGCTAACAAACTCTAACAAACTTGACTGGGCGTAGCTGGATCGTGCCTTGATTATTGGCTCACAGTCTCCCCCTTAATCTAGGCACGATTGAGGTTGAGAACTCCGAGCTTCTGCTGCATCTCCGCAAACTTTTGCTTTGCGAGTGCCTTCGTCAGAATGCCTGCTTTCTGATCTTCAGTCCGCACGACTCGACTTTGATCTGCCCTTTCTCAACACACTCCCGTATGAAATAGAAACGGGTATCTATGTGCTTGCTCCGACCATGGAATACAGCGTTCTTTATCAGGGCAATCGCCGATTTGTTGTCGACGAACAATGTGACTGGCTCGGGTGAACGACCAGTCACTTCGCTCACCAAACTCCTGAGCCACAGTGCTTGACAAGCTGCGGCTGTTGCCGCCATAAATTCTGCTTCATAAGAGGAAAGGGCCACGGTCTTTTGCTTCTGCGAAGCCCAAGTGATTAGGTTTTGATTCAGATAGAAAGCCATACTAGTCGTGCTCTTCCTGTCATCTGCATCTCCGGCCAAGTTGCTATCGGAGAAGCCAATCACCTCTGCATCTCCTTGGCCTCTCCTGTACTCGAGCCCATATTCAAGTGTCCCCTTTAAGTACCTGAGAATATGCTTCACGGCTTGATGGTGGAGGGTCGTCGGCCTCTCCATATACCTGCTCACAATCCCAACGGAGTAACTCAAGTCTGGGCGAGTGTGAGTTAGATACCTTAGACACCCGATGACACGCCTGTATTGAGTTGCATCAATGGGTGTCCCTCCTTCATCTTTGTTGAGCTGCAACTTAGCCTCCATAGGATACTTCGTTGCGTTACAATCCTCCATCCCGGATTGCTTCAATACTCTCTTAACATAGGCTGTTTGCTTCAAAGAAATGTGATCAGCTTGTTGATTTACCTCGATCCCAAGGTAATATGAGAGCAATCCAAGATCGCTCATGTCGAATTCTTGCATCATCTGTAGCTTGTAACTTCTCACCGCAGCTGGACTTGTTCCTGTAACAATGAGGTCGTCGACATATACACCTACGATCAGCACTCCATCTTCATTGCTTCTCGTGTAGACTGCTTGTTCTTGGGTGCACCTACTGAAACTAAGGTTCTTCAAGCAATTATCAAGGCACAGGTTTCAAGCCCTTGGTGCTTGTCGTAAGCCGTAAAGAGCTATGGACAAGCGATACACCTTGTCCTCTTGATTCTTGATGATGAATCTCTCGGGCTGAGCTACATACACTTCCTCCTTGAGATCTCCATTAAGAAATGCCGACTTCACGTCTAAGTGGTGTACTTGCCATCCTTGGTGAGCTGCAAGGGCGAGAATTAATCGAACAGTATCAAGTCTCGCGACCGGGGCAAATACCTCATCAAAGTCGACACCTTGTCTTTGTACATAGCCCTTCGCGACAAGCCTTGCTTTGTACTTGAGTATCTTCCCCTCGTTGTCTCTCTTCACCTTGTAAACCCACTTGGGTCCGATGGGCTTGTGACCTGGTGGTAACTCAGTGAGCTCCCAGGTTTGGTTCTTCTCGATGGCTTCGAATTCAGCTTGCATTGCTTGACGCCATTCCCGTTCTAGAGCTGCGTCTTGATAGCTTGCCGGTTCTTCAGCCGACAAGTACAACATGTCTGGGTAAGGTGACATTGTTGTAGTCTCTGCATAGATGTCAGCTAGAGATTTGGTTCTTCTTGGCTGATTTGATTGTGGTGTTGGTGCGGGCGTGTTGCTTGAAGTTGAGCCTTCAACTTCTGGTGTAGCAAGCTGTCTTGACGCTGGTGATGTCTCGTGCGTCAATGGTGAGAGCGCGTCTCCTACGCTCTCAGCTGGATGCTCCTCTGATCTTCGTGATTGCTGGGTTGCATTTTCCTCAACTGAAACTTGAATGGAGAACTCAACCCAGCTCATTGGATTAGCTCCGTCGGGCGTGCTCCAATCCCAACTTCCTGCTTCGTCGAACACGACGTCCCGACTGATATGGACTTTGCCACATTGAGGATCAAGGAGACAATGAGCCTTGCTACCTTCTTCCACACCAAGGTAGACTAGAGGGGTGCTGCGATCGTCTAACTTCTTGTGATAGGGACCTGCAGCTTTCATGTGTGCAATACAACCAAACAACTTCAAGTGATTAACGTTTGGTTTCTTACCGTGCCAAGCTTCAAAGGGTGTCATCTCGTGGAGAGACTTCGTGGGCAATCTATTGAGCAAATAAACAGCATGTCTGACTGCTTCACCCCATAATATTGCAGGCACCTGCTTGCTCTTCATCAAGCTTCTCGTCGTGTCCATCACGGTCCTGTTCCGACGCTCTACCACCCCATTCTGTTGTGGCATGTACGGGGCAGTAAAGTGTCGTTGAATTCCTTCAGCTTCACAATTATTAGTGAAGTCTCTGGACAAGAACTCTCCTCCGCGATCAGTTCTAAGTGTCTTCACCTTGCTATCACACTCATTCTCCACAAGTGATTTGAACTTCTTAAAAGAATTGAAAGCTTCACTCTTATCTTTTAACATGAACACCCACATCATCCTACTGAAATCATCCACGAGTAGGAGAAAGTATCTGTTACCTGCTGCAGTTGCGGGCGTAATAGGCCCACACAAGTCAGCATGGATGAGTTGCAGACGTCTCTCAGCCCTGTAGTTCGTCTGCTGAGGGAAAGGGAGTCGGGCTTGCTTGGCGACGAGGCAGCCTTCACACAATTGGTTTGGGTGTTCGATTTTAGGAAGTCCAATGGCCATCTTCTTATCTGCCATCAGTTTAAGCGCAAAGAAGTTGATGTGTCCCAGCCTTGCATGCCACAGCCAGGCTGGATCTTCAAGCTTGGACAACAGGCAAATAGGCTTGCAAGATTGAAGCACTATCTTGTATAGGCGGTTTGCAGATCTCCTGACCTTCATCAGCAACACACCCCTTTTGTCGAACACCTTCAAATGGTCGTCGAACAGCTCCACCTTGCTCCCATCCTCTGTCAATTGGCCAAGGCTTAGAATGTTACTTCTTAGTTTAGGGATGAAGTATACCTCGGAAAGTAGTCGTTGCTCCCCATTCTTGCATTGGAATAGGATCGAGCCTTTCCCCTCGATTTGCACTGTCGAGCCGTCACCAAACTTGACACGCCCTGTGACGCTCCGATCAAGTTCCTTGAATTTGTTTTGATGGCCCGTCATGTGATTACTCGCGCCATTGTCGAGATACCACATGTCTGAGTCGACTTGTGCTTCATCTGCAGCACGTAGATTGGGTACGATCTTTTCTTCGTTAAGCATGATCACCCCTGGAGACTCCTCCTGAGTCTCACCCAGAAGCAACGCGGCCTCTTCATCTTGTGCTCGAGCCAAGTTGGCTTCCTCGTCTCTGCGTCGGCTGTAACACTCCGACGCGAAGTGCCCAACTTTGTTGCAGTAATGACATCTAAACTTTGACTTGTTATGGTTGGTTGAATCACGACCTCCATCACCTTCTTGAGGGGCTGCTCTTTGGCCATCTCGACCTCCTCTTCCGTGCCCACGACCTCGACCGAGAGGGTTGCCACGCCCTCGATTGGTCGAGTTGTTTTGCTTGGTGTTCGACGAAGGTTCAGGCTGTCTATTCTTCTTCTTCTTTGCTTGCCACTCAGCGTGAGTCAGGAGAAGTTGGCTTCCGCTGCTTTCATCTCTCCCACGTATGCGCTCCTTGTAAGCTTTGAGGCGGCCAATGATCTCCTCCACTGGCATTGTTTCAACATCCGCGAATTATTCAATCGCGGCTACTACCTGCAAAAATTTGTTAGGCACAGATACAAGTACCTTCTTGACGATCACGTCGCCGTCCATCTTCTCTCCAAGCCCTCGAATCTTGCTTGGCAGGGTTGTGAGTTTCCCTGCAAACTCATCGACGGACTCAGAATCCCTCATTCGTAGGGTCTCGAACTCGCTCTTCAGGGTCTGAATTCGCGCCTTCTTAACGCGATCAACCCCTTGGTACATTGTCTTCAAGCTTTCCCACGCCTCTTTGGATGTCTTGTACTTCGCCAACTGTAACAAGATCTCCTCTGGAACTGCTTGGAAGATGCATGCCAATGCTAGTTTATCCTTCTTCTTGTCCACGGCCACGCCTGCCGCAGGTTCGACTGCCTCCCAAACTCCCTGAGCCTCCATGAAAACTTCCATTTTAATGACCCAGGTGGAGTAGTTTGTCGGGGTTAGCATTGGGTAATGAAGAGTGATTCCGCCCTCCTTTGTTGCTGGTGCTGTCGAGGATGAGGACCCTGAAATCATCGCCATGGTGTTGAGACGAAGGTATTTGGGCATTAGCCTGCAGCTCTGATACCAGATGTTGGTTTCGAGCAGCTCCGAGACCTGCAAAGGATCGGTAGCAACAAACTGGAAACGAGAGGTAAACTAATTTTTGAGGGAAAAAGAAACTTCAGGTTTTTTTTTTATTTTCCAATTCACTGTGAAATAAATACAGCTACTTGGCCTTTAAATAGCATTCACAACCTCAACAAACTTAGGTAAAATGATGCCATCAAATCACAACCTTAACTAAAATGATGCCATCAAATCACAACCTCAACAAACTTAACTAAAATGATGCCATCAAATCCTACAATTAAAATGATGTCATCAAATCACAACCTCAACAAACTTAACTAAAATGATGCCATCAAATCCTATAATTATGCTAACAAACTCTAACAAACTTGACTGGGCGTAGCTGGATCGTGCCTTGATTATTGGCTCACAGCGCACACACACACAATGTCTCTTAATCATGGAAAGTAGGTTGTAACTTGTAAGGCACATCAGAAACTGGGCCACCTCCAGGTGGTTGGGCTCAGTTGTCACTTCCAACCACAGCCTGACATGTTGCTCAGATCTACAATTAATAACTCGAGCTCTTAACAAAAAGAGCAGTGATACTCAGATCTCAGAGTCTAGACGCCCTCGTGACGTGTCTTGATTTAGACCGTAAATCAATCTAGGGCAAAAGGATGGGAAAATTTACTCTTTTTGGAAATTTAATCCATTAGGCCAAGGGATGGGTGAAAATAGTATATACTTTTCAAAAAAGGGGAAAAAAGAGAGAACACAACCAAAAAAAAAAGAGGAAGAAGGGAAAAAGAATAGAAATTGCTCCGAATTCGGTTTCTAGTTCTGGGCTTCTGAGCAACTGGATAGATTTTGGCCCAACTAGCTTTAAGGCCTGAACATAAGATGATTGCAAGCTATAGGCTTCTTTTATTTTATTTTTCTTTTTGAAAAAAAATCAACTCTAAGTTAGGAGTTTTTCTATTTTTGATTTATTTCATGCCATTTATTTCTTATTCTCTCTTAGTATTATCATTTTAAAAAAAAAAGAATGATGGCAGTTTAAAGAAAGAAGAATAAAGCCTAAATCCTCACAATGAAGGGAAGAAACCTCATTGAAAGAAAGAAAAAATAAACTAAACAGAATTTTTTTTTTTATTTTGCTAGTTAAATATTATATAAGAAAAAAGTAGACAATTTCTCATAAAATAAACATATTAAATATCTAAGACCATTAATGCAAGCGTTAAATGCTATTAAAACTTAAAATCTCACAAATCTCACATTATTCAAGCTTTATTTAAGATCACTAATACAAACATTAGATTTTTGTTTTTGTTTTTTCTTTCTTTCAATGAGGTTTCTTCCCTTGTTTCTCTTAAAAATTTAATGTGTCCATATCATTTTCATGACGTGCTCATGCAAAAGAAGAATACTTCTCATGAAAGGTGTAATATTTGTTGCTAGTGCTTTGAGTCCTCTCAAGTGTGCATGAATTCATTCATTACAAGGCCTAGTGCTTCTTAAATCAAGTATTGACAGACTTGGTTTTTTTTACTTTCTATGATTTTTTTTCCTTTTTGATATAAATCAATTTTATACAAAAAAGAAGAAGAAGTAAAACTATCCACTTTTTATAGACTGACGATAATATGGACAATTTCAGATACAAGTAGAGAAGTTGACTTAAAGGTGGATAGACCGGTAATAATGTGGACAATTTTACATCTATTTTTTGTATAAAATTGTCCATTTTTTATTTAGTATATTTACATTTCATATAAAACTATTCACCTTTTAGTTCAATACATTTATTATTCTCAAATTAATAAGAGCACTTATTAGGAATATTGTTGTAATAAAAGAATTTAGAGAATTAAATTTATAAGAAAAACAATAGCTTAAGAGAAGAAAAACAATAGCATAATGTGTTTACAAGAAAAATAAACTAAACAGAATTTTTTTTTTTATTTTGCTAGTTAAATATTATATAAGAAAAAAGTAGACAATTTCTCATAAAATAAACATATTAATATCTAAGACCACTAATGCAAGCGTTAAATGCTATTAAAACTTAAAATCTCACAAATCTCACATTATTCAAGCTTTATTTAAGATCACTAATACAAACATTAGATTTTTGTTTTTATTTTTTCTAAGGAAAAAAAAGGGCACATTGCAGGTAGAAAATGGCTGGATTATTGAGTAATGTGGAGACACCAACTCCTTGCATGTTTCATGGATGGCAAGCTTCCACGTTTGAGTAGACCTTGGCTTCATCAATTTTTATTGCACCTAAAAGTTTGAAAATTCTTAGAGTTTCATAAAACAAGGGGTGTGAATTTTTGACCAACTTCATGAATCCAACCCCATTTGACCCCTTAAAGTGAAAATATTTTAAATCTTTATCTCACGATGCAGAAATTTTACTAAGTCCACAATTCATGTATCGATTTAATTGCACAAATATTTCACTATTTTCCTTTTTTTTTTCCTCTTAATTTTTCTATAAGAAATAATCTAAACTAAACTGAATGCATGTAATGAAACAACAAAAAGAAGAAAATTTAGCTGCACATTATATGTGAAAAGCATTGATACTGTTGATATGTCTTTAATGAATAACCAAAACATAATCTTAAATCTTTTCTCAAGATCTCTAGCCATCCTATAAAATCTCTAGCCACCCTAAAAGTCATCAATATCCACTCTATGAAGAGCATAGCCACCCTACGAAGATCTTAGCCACCCTATTGAACATCATAGCCACCCTATGATTTTGATGTATGTGTAAGGTGAAGTGATGAAAGGGTTTAGAAGTTTTGCCTATAAATAGGCATCACATTGCATGAGATTTCAAGTGTAAGGAAGTAAGAAGAGAGAGTTGCTAAATATTGTATTGTCCTCTCCTTTCTCTAGTCATTTATCTTCCTTTTGTTAAGTTCTAGTGAGTTGGGTTTCATTGGGCTTGGGTGAGTGAGATTAGAATTGCAATCTCTTGTGTTCTCCCCTTTTGATTAGTGGATTTCTCTTACTGTCTTCTCTCGTGGACATAGGTCACATTGACCGAACCACTTAAATACTAGTGTGCTGTTCTTTTTGTTTCTATTAGCTTATATTGTTATCTGTCAGCTTATATTGTTATCTGTCTCTCTTTATACTTGTCATCTCTTACATTAGAATCTCACTACTACAACAAACTGGTATCAGATCTAGTGTTATTTTCTTGTGGGTTTCGAGATGGCCTCGACAAAGTACAAAGTAGAAAAATTCAACGGGAGAAATAGCTTCAGTTTGTGAAGAGTCAAAATGCGGGCTCTCTTGGTGCAACAAGGCTTGTTGAAAGTTTTATCCTGTAAGCACAAGTTGCCGAAATTCATATCCGAGAACGAAAAGGAAGAAGTCGAGATGAAGTGATGAAAGGATTTAGAAGTTTTGCCTATAAATAGGCATCACATTGCATGAGATTTCAAGTGTAAGGAAGTAAGAAGAGAGAGTTGCTAAATATTGTATTGTCCTCTCCTTTCTCTAGCCATTTATCTTCCTTTTGTTAAGTTCTAGTGAGTTGGGTTTCATTGGGCTTGGGTGAGTGAGATTAGAATTGCAATCTCTTGTGTTCTCCCCTTTTGATTAGTGGATTTCTCTTGCTGTCTTCTCTCGTGGACATAGGTCACATTGACCGAACCACTTAAATACTG
Source organism: Agave tequilana (assembly GCA_038442645.1). Classification (NCBI taxonomy): domain Eukaryota; kingdom Viridiplantae; phylum Streptophyta; class Magnoliopsida; order Asparagales; family Asparagaceae; genus Agave; species Agave tequilana. The sequence goes on from JAVJIF010007196.1 coordinate 163,685, forward strand.
GTGTGCTGTCCTTTTTGTTTCTATTAGCTTATATTGTTATCTGTCAGCTTATATTGTTATCTGTCTCTCTTTATACTTGCCATCTCTTGCATTAGAATCTCACTAACAAACTGGTATCAGAGCTAGTGTTATTTTCTTGTGGGTTTCGAGATGGCCTCGACAAAGTACAAAGTAGAAAAATTCAACGGGAGAAATAGCTTCAGTTTGTGAAGAGTCAAAATGCGGGCTCTCTTGGTGCAACAAGGCTTGTTGAAAGTTTTATCCTGTAAGCACAAGTTGCCGAAATTCATATCCGAGAACGAAAAGGAAGAACTCGAGATGAAGGCGCATAGTGCCATACAACTTTGTCTAGCCGACGAAGTTTTGCGGGAGGTTGCTAATGAAGATACTGTCGCTGGTTTGTGGCTCAAATTAGAGAGCTTGTATATGACAAAGTCCCTGACCAACAAGCTCTACTTGAAGCAGCGCCTCTTCACCCTTCGCATGAAGGAAGGTACGCTAATTAAAGACCACTTAGATGAACTCAATAAAATTCTCATGGATTTAAAAAATATTGATTTTAGAATAGATGAAGAAGATCAAGCTCTCATCTTATTATGCTCATTACCTCCTTTCTTTGAAAATTTTGCTAATAGTATGCTCTATGGTAGAGATACACTCTCTTTAGAAGATGTCAAGTCAGCCTTACATTCTAAGGAGTTAAGATAAAAAGTGTTAGTTGTAGGAAGTGAGGATCAAGCTGAAGGCTTGTTTGTTCGTGGTTGTACAGAGAAGGGTCGAGAAAAATCTCGAAAAAAATCTAGATCTAAATCTAGATTAAGAAAAAATATTTAGTGTCACTATTGTCATAAGTTTGAACACTATAAAAAAGATTGTTTTAAGCACAAAGAAAAAAAAAAGAAAATGTAAGGAGAAAATCTCAAGATAAGAAATCTTCGGTTGTTAATATTGCAGAAGAAGCATCCACATCACATGAGGTTCTTTCAGTTACCGTCTTTGATGCATGTTCACGAGATGAGTGGGTTCTTGAATCAGGTTGTTCTTATCACATATGTCCCCACAGGGACTGGTTTGTGACCTACCAGCCAATTGATGGTGGTAATGTCTTAATGGGAAATAACATGCCCTCTAAGACAATTGGTATTGGGTCAATCAAGATTAGAATGCATGACGGTATTGTTAGAATGTTGAGTAATATTTGGCATGTGCCTGATTTGAAGAAAAATTAATTTCTTTGGGCACCCTTGACTCCAACGGCTATAAGTTTTCAGCTGAAGGTGGAGTTTTGAGAGTTAGTAAAGGATCTCTTGTTGTGATGAAAGGAAAGAAGGTGGATACCCTGTATATCTTTCAAGGTAGGACGATGACAGGTGATGTCGCTGTGTCAATGTCAGAAGACCCAGACTTAGATACCACTCGCTTGTGGCATATGCGGTTAGGGCATATGAGTGAGAGAGGACTACATGTGTTGAGTAAGCAAGGTTTGCTTTGTCGCCAGAAAATAGGAAAGTTTGACTTTCTGAACATTGTGTTTTTGGCAAGCAGCACAGAGTTTCTTTTGGTACAGGTGTTCATAGGACTAAAGATACCTTAAACTACATCCATTCAGATGTTTGGGGTCCCTCTCAGGTTCCATCGAAAGGTGGAGCTAGTTATCTTCTAACTTTAATTGATGATTATTCCAGAAAAATTTAGGTGTATCCTCTCAAGCATAAGAGCGATGTGTTTGCTACCTTCAAGTAGTGGAAGGTTATGATCGAAAAGCAAATAGGAAAGTGAAATCACCTAGAGGGGGGGTGAATAGGTGATAATGCTAATCTAGAAACTAAATGCGGAAGTTAAAACAAATTTGCACAAACTTAATACAACCAACAAGTGTAGCCGAATTCTCCGTGAAGGGCTCTGGACTAACTCCTCTTGATTCCCTAGATAAGGGTTGAGGTGCTATATGAAGCTCTTGTGGTTAAGTATAAGTGAGGCACACACAAGCAAGCCAAGCATATAAAGATGAACAATATGAAATAATGCAAGGCACAAATGCAAGCAATAAGATATAAATGAATGAATGATGTTTTGCACAAGTAAAGAGAGAGGGTTAAGAGACAATAGATCAAAAGTAAACACAAAGATATGTTTCGAGGTTCGAGCCCCTAACTTTACGTCCCCGCCTTCACCGAGAAGGATTTCTAATCCACTAAAGGAGTACCGAACTCCTCTCTCAACCTTACAATGCCACCGAGGCAATACAACCACAATCCACCTCTACCGAAGAGAGATTAGGCCCGTAGCCAACAAAAAACTCCACCTCTCACTAGAGGGAGCAAACACCACTCCGATCAACCTCTACCAAAGAGGGATACAACAAGTCAAGGAGGGTTTACAACTTGGAGGCTCAATCAACCTCAAATAATCTCTTTTCCACAAAACAAAGATCCTAATAAAGTAGGATAGAAGATAAGCTCAAGTGTGAAAAACCAAAGTGTTTTGATCAAAGAAATTCTCTTGGGAAAACACCAAAATAGATATAGAAGTTTAGATTAAAAACTAATTCCCAAAACCCTAATTTCTTTGAAATAAACAAAACACTTAAAACAAATAAGATTGATCTTTTGGCACTTAAAACTCTTTTGAAAACTGTATAAAACACTAGGAAAACAGGAATTTTTCTCTTGTAAAAACCTTTTTCAAAATCCTAAAGAAATGGGGTTTATATAGGCCAAAACCAGAAACTAGCCGTTGGGCTGATCTGTCAGCTTGACAGGCTTGCGGTCGACCGCCCGGTCGACCGCCAACGGTCACAAATATGACCGTTGGGGCAATCCGGTCGACCGCCCAGATACAGAGAGCAAAGCTCTCTGGTCCGGTCGACCGCCTGGTCGACCGTCCCATGTATCTGCCAGACGTGCACAAGGCTGTGCACGTCGGTCGACCGCTCGGTCGACCAGCCCTTGGTGCGGTCGACCGTGTGGTCGACCGACCTGACTTGTCAGCCACTGTTCTGGGTCAGAAACAGGGTTAAAAATATTTTTAATAAATCTTGTAAATATATAAAAATCCCCAAAAATAGTTTTAACAATTTGCATTGATATATAAACATATGATAAAAATTTCAACTCAAATATCAAGCAATTTGAACTATTTTTGTGTTTTAACATTTTTACCAAAAACCAAAACTTGTATTTTATCAAACATGTATTTTTCAATAGGAAAACTGATTTTTCCTAAAACTCATTGAAATACAAAAACATGATATTTAAACACATTGAAGCATGTTGCATATGGACATAAGCCCAATATACATGAAACATATATATATCATAGTTTTTGTCTTTAATTCCAAATATATGTTTTGTTAAAAATACCAAAACATAAAACTACATGAATAGGTATATCAAACTAAGTTTGTATAAGTCATGTAAGCATGTATGTATATAGAGCACATCTAATATACATAAAAACAAAATAAACTTGTTTTGATCAATCTATTCATGAAAACCAATTCCAAAACATAAAACTTGTGTGTGTTGTGAACTTGAGCATATCAACTATTCTAAGCTTTACAAATGGATCTAAAACACACTAAACTAAAGTAGGATACCTAAGTCTTCTTGACGATCTTCTATCTTCAAGTCGACTCGATCCAAACCGTGATCCACGAGCTAGGTTATGTATGAACTTGATGCTCGGGCTCTGGAATCACCATGTGAAGGCTTCCAAACTCCTCTTGTTGAAGCAATCACCAACTAATATCTTGCTAAATGATCTGAAACTAAAATCAAAAGATTATTAGTAAACATAACTACATGAGTTAATCATCATCAAAACTAAAGTGGAAGGCCTCTGGGCCAACAATCTCCCCCTTTTTGATGATGACAAAACTCATGGAGTTATATATGCATGGATTAAAGTTAAGCTTCAAAGAAGCTCCCCCATAACTCATGCATAAACAAATAAACATAAATATGCAATGAATATTAAACATGAAACATGCATAGATATGCATAAACAATAAAATGCTCTTGATATTAATGAAATTTTCAAAAACAAAACATGCTCTAGATACCAATTAAACTTAATATATATAAAACATAAATATGCATATAAAAAACATGTACCAATCATGCATATATAGAGAAGATGTTGAGTTTGTATGCATGTTAAACTCTCAAATAATTCTCCCCCTTTTTGTCAATCATCAATAAAGGGGTAAAAGCAAAAGCAAAACAATAAAAAATTTTCTCCCCCTTTTTGTTCGAAACAAAGAATCAACAAAGGGGTCAAAAACAATAAAAATAATGTTCTCCCCCTTTTTGTCTAATACAAAAAGAATATCAATAAGGGGTTACAATCAATTAAGATATCAATTTAAATATATGTCAAAGATAGCATCTTGATACCAATTGAAAGTGAACATAGATCAATCAACAAATGGTATATGCGATATACATTCATGAAGAGGAAGACGCTAAGTTAACTTCCCTACATACATGCATTATATGAAAAAAGGATGACAAGCCCTAATTCACATAACACATAATATGCAATGCATAAGAGGAGATATGAAGCTCCCCCTACACACGTGTACCACATAAAGAAGAGTTGTCAAGCTCCTCAATACAAGATACACTCATCATGAATCTATATGTAGAAGAGATGTTAAGCTCTCCTTGTATATAGGCAATATAAATCAAAACTTTTGAATATTCCTATTAAACAAAATTTGAATTTCTCAATAAAACAAATTTGATACCAATTAAAAGTATTAGTCTTTTTAAACATATGATACCAAATTGAAATTATTATTTTCTATTCATAAAGTAAGGGAGTGGAATACAAAATCAAAGGTAAACCAAATACCAATTGAAATATAAAATGCGAGTTTTCTCCCCCTTTATGAAATACAAACTAAACACATACATAAGCTTGTTTAAGAATACCAATTGAAAACCAATCAATTGAAACATGATGATCATTAAAACTCAAGCTTAGCATAAACAAATATATGTATGAAAAATTAGATATCAATTGAAATTGATACTCTTTCAAGTGCAAGCATACATATACAAAAATATATATGAGTATACAAGAAATGTCAATATTGATACCAATTGAAAGAATCCAATGATACCAATTGAAACAACAATAACATCAAGTGTATATATCATATAACCTATCCTCCCAATCATGTTCAAGTTTAAAATGATTTTCACTATAAAGCATACATGAGCATGATCTCCCATCCAACCACCCTTGGAAGGTAGGGGTTTTCAAAAATAGGTTTGAAAATTGAAGTATGTTTGAAAAACTCTACCATAACGAAGAATACCGTAACTAGTTATATGAAAAAATTGTAAACTAGTACGAAATCCTTCAAGCAAGGAATAAAACAAAATTATTTTTCATGAAACATGAAATCCACATGATAGCTAACACTCATAATCAATGAAGCATAAATATAACTCATGAAAACAAAACATGAGTAAATAAGAAATGTGAGTGTACAAATACAATGTGAAGAACATGATCATGAAAGTTTCAATTTAGCTCAATATTTCTTGAAACAAGAAAATCATCAAAACTTATTTAATCTTCAAGGTATATGTATGTCTTATACAAACTAAAGTATACATACATATCCAACACAACGAGTCCACAAAGATATATGCATGAAGGCACGTGGCTCAAAAGGATGTATATGTATAATCAATAGTTTAGACAAGATGGACATATACATGAAGTTAAACATGAAAAACATGAAAACATGGATAAAATAAGAATACAAGTTAAATGCATGAATCATCAAAACTAGACTATACTAGCACGTCTAATGGGTACAAATAATCGTTCAAGCACAAACATATATAGATTTATTTGTGGCCCACTATATGCACAAATATATACCTAGTCTTAATGAAAACTAACATTTAAACATATATTCAACATTTAAAGCATAAAAATAAGACAAAAATTAACATGAAAAACATAAACGTAATTATTATGTAAATTCACATGTTATTAGAGCTAAGATAAACATGATAGCTAAACAAAGGTGAGAACACTAAAATAATAGTCCATATTAAACATGGGTGTCTCAAAGGCTATACATGCATGTCAAGGATCTAATAATCATGGCATTTTCATAATGATCATATAAACAACAAAACATGCTATAAACAATGAAATGGAAAGCATGTAAATAAATGGAGTTAGGGATCGTTACCAAAACCTATGAGGCAACTCTCCATGACTCCAAAACAAGGTGGTCCTTCCACCAAACTTCCTTTGAAAGTAATGCATCCTAATAATCTCCATGAAGCTCGGAACGCATCCACTCCAAGGTACCGCTACTCTCACATCATGCGAGAGCCCACACCTACATTAAATACAATAGGGGTGGTCTTTGGTACCCATATTCTTTTGGGTCCATGGGGGTTAGTATCATTCCTAACCCAAACAAAATTATTTGCTAAATTTTCAACATGTATTCTATCAAAGCAAAATTAGTAAGGTGACCCTTACGTCCATAATGTGTACAAGTGTACACATTAGCATACAAGTGATGATGGTGTCCGTGAGGAGCATGTGTATGCCGTGGGAGGTGTGCATGCATAAAATATGGAATTTGTTTCTTTCGAAACAAAGTTTCCAAACGTGTGTGGCTCTTGACACAATGGCTCAAAGTGGAGCCCAAACAATCTACACTCTTCTTAAGCATGGATATATCTTTTTCAATTAAAGAAGAAGTATGGCATGCAATGTGTGAACTAGATGAAGCTACACTAGCATGGCAAACATGTGAATCAATATTATTTTTCAAAGAAACATTTTTCTTTAAACAATCATCTAAATCTTTTGAAATAGAAATAATTTTCATTTTTAAGGAGTCATTTCTTTTAAAACAAAATTAATTTTTGAAGACAAGTTTTCATTTTTCTTCAAAACATTTTCACAATCATTTTTATTTTTCAACAAATCATTCTCTTTTAGGGCAAGATCAAGTTGAGATCTAAGTGAGTCACATTCACTAGAAACCTCTTCCTTCTCTTGCAAAACAATCTCAATTTTAGAAGACAATTTTTCATTTTCTTTATTTAAAGCAAAAGTCTTCTTTTTCAACAAATTATATTTTTCTATTAATTTTTCACAAACAATAGATAGTTCTTCATTCAAAGCATTGGCATCAACATAATCATCACATGAAAACTAGCATCAAAACTATCTAGTTGAGATTCCGATTGTACCTCAAGGGAGTCATTCCCTTGGACCATATAGCATTGAGAATCGGATTCTCCACTAGTTTCCTCCGGTTGATTTGGCATTTGAAGCTTGGAGGTGGTTGTGGTTGTCAACTTGTTCCACACTGCAAAGGCGGAATCAAGGTTAGAAACATGCATAAGATAATCTTTAGAAAGCGTGCTTCTAATAGCCTCTAGGGCTAGTGCATTGGCCTCTATATGCTTGCTATCACTAAGGTAGGATTCCTTGGTAATGGCAAGGTGAACCTTATATCCTAGGGCTTGTAAATAGATGGACATCCTAGTCTTCCAAACAACAATATTGGAAGGGTCAAACATAGGTGGGGTCATGAAGTCCATGGGTATAAACTATATGTGTGCAAACAAGCAAAATGCAAATGATAGACTAGCAAACAAGGATCTCACTCCTAGGTTGTTAAACCTAAGTATCAGGAGCGTAGGCTCTGATACCAATTGAAATCACCTAGAGGGGGGTGAATAGGTGATAATGCTAATCTAGAAACTAAATGCGGAAGTTAAAATAAATTTGCACAAACTTAATACAACCAACAGGTGTAGTCGAATTCCCCGTGAAGGGCTCTGGACTAACTCCTCTTGATTCCCCTAGATAAGGGTTGAGGTGCTATATGAAGCTCTTGTAGTTAAGTATAAGTGAGGCACACACAAGCAAGCCAAGCATATAAAGATGAACAATATGAAATAATACAAGGCACAAATGCAAGCAATAAGATATGAATGAATGAATGATGCTTTGCACAAGTAAAGAGAGAGGGTTAAGAGACAATGGATCAAACGCAAACACAAAAATATGTTTCGAGGTTCGAGCCCCTAACTCTACGTCCCCGCCTTCACCGAGAAGGATTTCTAATCCACTAAAGGAGTACCGAACTCCTCTCTCAACCTTACAATGCCACCGAGGCAATACAAGCACAATCCACCTCTACCGAAGAGAGATTAGGCCCGTAGCCAACAAACAAACTCCACCTCTCACTAGAGGGAGCAAACACCACTCCGATCAACCTTTACCAAAGAGGGATACAACAAGTCAAGGAGGGTTTACAACTTGGAGGCTCAATCAACCTCAAACAATCTCTTTTCCACAAAACAAAGATCCTAATAGAGTAGGATAGAAGATAAGCTCAAGTGTGGAAAAACAAAGTGTTTTGATCAAAGAAATTCTCTTGGGAAAACACCAAAATAGATATAGAAGTTTAGATCAAAAACTAATTCCCAAAACCCTAATTTCTTTGAAATAAACAAAACACTTAAAACAAATAAGATTGATCTTTTGGCACTTAAAACTCTTTTGAAAACTGTATAAAATACTAGGGAAACAGGAATTTTTCTCTTGTAAAAACCTTTTTCAAAATCCCAAAGAAATGGGGTTTATATAGGCCAAAACCAGAAACTAGCCGTTGGGCTGATCTGTCAGCTTGACAGGCTTGCGGTCGACCGCCCGGTCGACCGCCAACGGTCACAAATATGACCGTTGGGGCAACCCGATCGACCGCCCAGATACAGAGAGCAAAGCTCTCTGGTCCGGTCGACTGCCCGGTCGACCGTCCCATGTGTCTGCCAGACGTGCACAAGGCTGTGCACGTCGGTCGACCGCTCGGTCGACCGGCCCTTGGTGCGGTCGACTGACCTGACTTGTCAGCCACTGTTCTGGGTCAGAAACAGGGGTTAAAAATATTTTTAATAAATCTTGTAAAATATATAAAAATCTCCAAAAATAGTTTTAACAATTTGCATTGATATATAAACATATGATAAAAATTTCAACTCAAATATCAAGCAATTTGAACTATTTTTGTGTTTTAACATTTTTACCAAAAACTAAAATTTGTATTTTATCAAACATGTATTTTTCAATAGGAAAACTGATTTTTCCTAAAACTCATTGAAATACAAAAACATGATATTTAAACACATTGAAGCATGTTGCATATGGACATAAGCCCAATATACATGAAACATATATATATCATAGTTTTTGTCTTTAATTCCAAATATATGTTTTGTTAAAAATACCAAAACATAAAACTACATGAATAGGTATGTCAAACTAAGTTTGTATAAGTCATGTAAGCATGTATGTATATAGAGCACATCTAATATACATAAAAAAAAAGTAAACTTGTTTTGATCAATCTATTCATGAAAACCAATTCCAAAACATAAAACTTGTGTGTGTTGTGAACTTGAGCATATCAACTATTCTAAGCTTTACAAATAGATCTAAAACACACTAAACTAAAATAGGATACCTAAGTCTTCTTGACGATCTTCTATCTTCAAGTCGACCCGATCCAAACCGTGATCCACGAGCTAGGCTATGTATGAACTTGATGCTCGGGCTCTGGAATCACCATGTGAAGGCTTCCAAACTCCTCTTGTTGAAGCAATCACCAACTAATATCTTGCAAAATGATCTGAAACTAAAATCACAAGATTATTAGTAAACATAACTACATGAGTTAATCATCATCAAAACTAGAGTGGAAGGCCTCTGGGCCAACAGAAAGAAGGTGAAGCGCCTCAGGACCGACAATGAAATGGAGTTCTGTTCCATGGAGTTTGATCAATTCTGCAAAGATGAAGGAATTGTACGGCATCATACAGTTCAGTACACACCACAACAGAATGGAGTTGCAGAAAGGATGAACAGGACACTGTTGGAGAGAGCTCGGTGTATGCTCTCTAATACCGGTTTGTCAAAATATTTTTAGGCTGAGGCAGTAAATATAACTTGCTATTTGGTAAATCAGCCTCCCTCTACAGCTATTAATTTTAAGACTCCTGAAGAGGTATGGTCTGGTACCCCTGCTAATTACTCTCATTTACGAGTATTTGGTTGCCCTGCTTATTTTCATGTAAATGATGGTAAGCTTGAACCTAGGGCAAAGAATGCTATATATCTTGGTTATGCTACTGGGGTGAAGGGATATAGGTTGTGGTGTCCTGATCCTAAGTCACCTAAATTTGTTATTAGTAGAGATGTTACTTTTGATGAAAATTACATATTTTAACCGAGAAAGGAGTCTGTTGTTGATATTACAGGTTCAGGAGAGAAAGCAAGCAAGCAGGTGGAGCTTGAGAGCAAAGTTACAGCAGGAGTGCAGGAGAGCACTCGCGTTGAACCAGTCAATGATGCTCAAGGTTCAACTTCAGGTGATGATACACTGCAAGAGCAACAGTACAGTATTGCCACTGGGAGAGCAAGAAGGCAGATCCGTCCACCTAAGCGATACGCCTATGCAGATATGGTCGTTTATGCTCTAAGTGTGGTAGAATCTATTGAGATTCCAAAGCTTTCCACCTACAATGAGGCTATCAGTTCTGATGAAGCTGCAGAATAAACTGTTGCTATGACTGAAGAGATGGAATCTCTTCACAAGAACTAAGATTGGGAGTTAGTGAAGCCGCCCAGGAGACAGAAAATTGGTACTGCGGATAATCTAACAGATATGATGATAAAGCCCGTACCTTCGCGCAAGTTCGAGCACTATCTCGAATTGCTTGGTGTTCAAAGTGGTGATGGTTGAGCCTGTCGAGGTTAGAGAAGACAGTAAGAATCTAAAGGACACTTGATACATTTCAAGTTAAGGTGGAGAGATTTGTTATTCATTCAAGAGAAGGTGGAGATTTATTGATATGTTTCTAATGAATAAACCAAAGCATAATCTTAGACCTTTTCTCAAGATCTCTAGCCACCTTATGAAATCTCTAGCCACCCTAAAAGTCATCAATAGTCACTCTATGAAGATCATAGCCACCCTATGAAGATCTTAGCCATCTTATTTAAGATCATAGCCATCCTATGAAGATCTTAGTCACCCTATGATTTTGATGTATGTGTGGGGTGAAGTGATGAAAGGGTTTAGAAGTTTTGCCTATAAATAAGCATCACATTGCATGAGATTTCAAGTGCAAGGAAGTGAGAAGAGAGAGTTCCTAAATATTGTATTGTCCTCTCCTTTCTCTTGCCATTTATCTTCCTTTTATTAAGCTCTAGTGAGTTGGGTTTCATTGAGCTCGGGTGAGTGAGATTATAGTTGTAATCTCTTATATTCTCCCCTTTTGATTAGTGGATTCCTCTTACTGTCTTCTCCTGTGTACGTAGATCACATTAACCGAATCACATTAAATACTGGTGTGCTGTCCTCTTTATTTCTGTTAGCTTATATTGCCATCTATCTCTCTTTATACTTGCCATCTATTACATTAGAAACCCACTGCTACAACAGATATAATATTTATAATCGAAAAATTTATGTATCTTGATTGATGTTTGATGTGCATTTGTATGTTCAAAATTCAAATTTGTTCTATTATGAATAAAAAGTAAGTCCAAAAGTTATCCTGTGATTAACATCTTAATCACTATTTATGTGGTGAATTGGAAAACTATAGATAGGTTTACATAAAAGTACAATAAATCTAAAAGATACTTGATGCTATCAACTCTGATGCTATTATTGGTCTCGTGTTCAAGATGAGATTATAGTTTTTGTTTAAGAAAATAAATGTATCTTTTTAGTATTAGTTTTAGATGCTATGATATCCAAAAAAAGAGAAAAAAGACTAAAAAAAAGTCCCTTGGTACAATTGTACCAGCACATTGCATGCAGACAATAATTCAACCTTAAAATTTGATTTCATGTACAATAAATCTGCCTCAATAATCAAATCTTAAAAAGAAACTAGCTTTGCCTTTATAAGATTCAGCTCACGATGACTCTTTTACTGGATTCTTCTTTCTCTATCTCGCACAATATAAAGCATATCAATATAAAATTCTGCTTCAAATAGTATCAAAAGTCCACAATTCTTATAATATAGTGTATTCCTTATATTATTTCATCTGAATTTTCATCATTTTACACTCAGATTCTTATAAGGTTCTTCCACTCTATTTTAACCTTGATTTGTTTGATATTTCAACTATTTTTTTATTCTAATATCTCATACCACTGGCAGCTCATACTGAGGGCCCGCACCCCCACTAGAACACATGTGAATTAAGACATGTGGTATATTCTTATTCGAACGTAAAGAAATAATCAATATCGCACATCTCGAGGTCAATCATACACGTTAGAACCCACTACCCCCTTAAAGCTAGCCACATATAATCATACAATCATACAAACAATGCACACATACATACACGTCAATTAATCAACAACTATTCTAGATCAATTCCTAGTCATATACTTTTCTAGACCTATATATCAGCTCTACTCCTCGTTCCAAATCTCAATCTCTGATACTAACTATAACAGTCTCCGTTTTTTATCATCTCGAATTATCTTAATCATTACTTAATCAACAACAATGATCTAAATCACACTGGTAGCTCAGATAATCATCAATACTTTAAAAATTTTCTGCAGTATCTTTTCTATAATATGGAGTCTGCCCTGATACATCACTATATACAAATCTGGTCTTAACATTGATCATGTGTTCATATACAACATCCAATGCAATTTATAATACAATTTCAGTTTGACATTATCTACTTATAGATATCACAATTTACTAAATCTAACCATTCGTCTAATCACAAATACTCAAAATCAAGAGTTAGACTATCATCAAGATCAATATCTTAACTTATATCAAAATTGATAACTATCCATAACCCTTCACCTATATATGTACACATACCATTACCTGTGTTACTCAATAACTACTGAGTTTATAGTAATACATAAATATGTTCGTACAGGTCAAAGGGTGATAAACAATATTAACACTGTTTAAGATTTGTCGTGGGTGTCCGTATCCTTCTAGTGTCACGTCCAAGAAGTTCCTTGGCTGGTTACCTTAACCTAAAAATATTCAGACTGAGAGGGTGTGAGCTCCACGGTTCAGTAAGTGAGGTTAAACCAATTTTGTAATTCAACATGTATTAACAGTGTGTAGTGTATATGATATAAGAAAATGTATGATCACTAATACCAATTATAAGTGAATATAAATATCTCGGCTAGATTCTGTACTTACTTTAAATATTATTTAATTAATACTAATATGTGTGTAAGCAATCAGTGTTGGTGTTTTCATTTCAATTTAATGAATCCGTATCCTGATGTCCAGATTATCAAACATGGGTAACACATTCAATACACGTATAGTGTACACACATGTATCACATATACACATATATCACACGTTCACACATAATATCATATATCACCGTCTTCCCTCTCCTATCAGTCCCGCCTGGCCCCTTCCTCTCTCTGTGTGTGTAGGGAGTTGATCCCTAAGAACGATTCTCATGTATTTCTATGAGAACTTTCATATGGGTCATCGGATCTGATAGATCAAATCAAATAAAACCATATCTCTATCAGATCCGACGATTCACATGAAAGTTCTCACAGAAATCCGTGAGAACCGTTCTTAGGGAATCAACTCACTATATGTGTGTGTGTGTATAGACTTGTGTCTTTCCAAAAGGATTTGAGCCGAAATCCTTCTCACTCAAATTTAACCTTCCGACATTCGAATACAAGATCCACTCTGTTGAAGTTGATCTATATTATTTTAAGTATTTATAAACCAAAAATCAAGTGTTTGAATACTTTTTGCCTATGCATTAAGTAGGAGGAAAACGAACGGCTTAAATAGTGAGTTGGTTAGTTTAACCGTGTAGAACATTTAAAACCTAACAAAAATTGATTTGTAGGGGTGCTTAAATATTTAGATCATAATCAAATGGCCGGATCGAGAATTTGTATGTCTAAAGATATAGATCTAACCAACTAACTACTTTCGGCCGTCCATTTTGCGCCGCTTGATGGATGGACAAAAAGTATTCAAAACACTTAATTTTCGGTTTATAGCTACTTGAAATAATATAGATCAACTTCAACAGAGTTGATCTTGTATTCGAATGTCGGAGGGTTGAATTTGAGTGAGAAGAATTCAGGCTCAAATCCTTTTGGAAGAACACAGATCTATCTCTATTTATGTGTATGTGTGTGTGTATATTTATGTATGTACGTTGTATGTATATATAATAATAACACCATTTTCCCTCACCAACGGCTCTCGCCCGCCCCCTTCCTCCTTAAGTATACACATGCACGAAACATATCACATTGTGTGTTTGTGTGTGTGTGTGTTGTGTTCACATAGTGTGTTTCTGTGTGTGTATAACAATAACATTATCTTCCCTCTCTTTCCGGCTCCCGGCCGATCCCTTCCTCCTTAAGTATACACATGCACGGAACATATCACATAGAAACAAATCACACATCATATCAAGAGTTCAAAAAAAGTATGTGATATATCAATCAAATCAACCACATTAGGTTTATTTTATACATAATTATCCGATTTTCTCATTCCTATACTACTTGTACAACATTCATCAATTCTTCCAGAATTATTAATATAGTTGTTAACATTCATTCATAACAGCTGTAGGATTTCGTCCAGATAATTTAATTTAATGAGCACACACAATCTGGTTTAATTATGATTATATTACCGACCAAGCATGGTATGCACAACAATAACTTGTAACGATCAATTCTTAGAAATGGAAATCTATTGTTGAATCTTGTCGATGCCTTTGTATACCACATTTCATAACTCAATATTAGATAAGCTTACTCATTTATCGGAGAATCATATTTGTAATTATTTTATAATTAACTCTATTAAAAATCCTACTCACATCTTGTTCGTTTGATTTTCAGAATACCTCACCGATACTATGGAAGTGTAGTTCTTATTCCCACGGTCGCAACGACTCGAGAATCATCCGAATTTGACTCCGGCTGGCCAAGATATTGATCATAAACCAAAACGAGATGAGATTAGATACGTAATAATTGAGAATATACATGGGAATATTGATAATTTTTGGGAGCCCTAAATTAATTATTAGAATTATCAGGGATCTATATGAGATTTTACCTTTTGTTTAATTGATCAGGTTAACGGGCCGGGTTCGGGTTTGAAATCCAAACCCAAAAGCATCATGAGTTTCTTCTCAACCTAATAGTAGCACATATCGCCTCGCGACCGCCGTCGCCGCCATACCCCTGTCTCCTGTCAGCCAAAGCCAAAAAGATTGAGTGAGATAGAGAGAGACAAAGAGAGAGGGAGAAAGAGAAAGAGAGCGGGGAAGAGGGGCCACTGCCGCAGCTCCGGCCTGTTGCCTAGTGTCGCCATCCAGAATCTCGCCACTGCTCCAGCTAGCGAGGGGAAGGAAGAAAATGAACATGAGACGGAGAGAGAGATGGGAGGGGTTGTTCCTTCGCCGCCTGATCTCGGCCACCGCACCTAGCTCCGGCGCTGCCGCGGAGCTCCGCCTTGGCTCCACCATCGACCACCCAAAGAGGGGAGGGAGAATGTGTGTGTGTGTGTGTGAGTGTGAGAGAGAGAGAGAGAGAGAGAGAGAGAGAGAGAGAGAGAGACAGAGTGAAAATGGGTATTTTAGCTTCATTTCCCCTTTAAATATTTTTGGTCCAATTTATCTCCTTATGCCACCAAGCTCCCCATTTTTCCAAGTAATCTCAGCCCTCCATCAAGTCTTCTCATGCACACCTACCCCACTCCACTAACTCCCACTCACACTTATTTAATCAAGTATTTGATTTAGTATTAGCGATGGTATTAATACATATATACCATATGAGTTCTTATGTATGTGGAATTGGGCTCCATTATTTGTTTTATTCATTTTGATCATGAGCTTGGGCCTTGAAACTAAAGGAAATATAAAAAGAGAAGTTGGGCTTAACCATCACACTAAAACTTAATTAAATGGGTTTCAAACAATTTAATGGGGTATAATTCATGTATATAAATATTTGTATATATCGTTATACATGTATATATACTTGTACTTGAATACCCAATCCTTAAATATCATCGATAATATTTCCAAATATCACCTATTTGTAGAAATTTATTAGATTCTAATTTTCCCACTAATTACCTCAATATTGAAGTCTCATGGATTATTGAGTCCATGATTATACTATTAATTAAAAGTTATAAATTATGGTACTAATTACCGGTTATTATCTTATAATCAGAGATTAAAGTATTAATTAGAATTTTTAAAAATCGGGTTATTACAATCGGTCTACTAAAGGTAGATTTATGAAATGGGTGTTATGCAATGTATGTAATGATATTATGATGGATGTGAAACGTTTGTTTTTTTTTTTTTTTTTGTGTGATTATAGTGGTAAGGTTTTGTGAAAGTGATCATTTTGGATCGAGATGAGAAGTGTCATGATATTTTTATGAGTTTGTTGATTAATTATCTTATTATATATATATTTGTTGTTAAATAAGAAACACATACTTGAATTATACAGTCGATTGATTGATGTATACTTTTCATATTTAATTTTCTTTTTAGATTCCAGAAAATGCTTGATTGCACCGTTATGCAAGTACGGTAATATATGAAGTGGGTTAGATAAAAAAGATAATTGAGCCTCAATAAATTATCTCAAATGTGTAAATGTCAAGTCTTTAGAGTTAATTCATGAATTCAAAGATAAAAGAGAAAAGAGACACAAAAAAGTTATTACTAGGTTAAGTTTTAGACAAGAGTTATAACAAATCACTGACTTGTAAAAATATCATGAAATATGAATAACATTACAACAAATTGCCTTTGTTAGTCTACTCAGTTATAGTGAGAATACCATTCGTTTGACAACTTATAAGCTCAGAATGTTGTCAGGCCTAGACCGGCAACGCTAATCCATGCTCTATTTTGCAGAAAAGTGTCGAAGAAGATCAAAGGTCGGAAGGTGAAGAAATCAAGCATGTTGAATTAGATCCATAAAAGGTACAATGTACACTTTTATATTAAATAATTTCATATAATCATATGTGAGTATTGTGAATATGCTTTTATTAGGCATACTAGAGGTGTACTCTAGTTAGGGTCATGGTCTCAAACTGGGACGTGATAATCTAGTTGGAAAAAGCTTTCAAAACTTTAGGGTTTATTTAATTGGAAAAAGGTTAAACACTTTTTGTGTGTTGATTCTCAACAACACTATCAAGTAGAAGACAATGATTTTTTTTTCCCCTTTTAAAACGAGAAGCATGTTGCTGAGCAAGGGACAACATCATCATTGTTAAAACTCCAATCATTTAAACGAGAAAGAAAATAAGTTTAAAAGCTCACGCCAAAGGATGAAAAAACAAACATCGATTAAACTCAAACAGAGAATGAAGTCAAAAATTAATGCAAGCACACATGGCATGCCATCACACTCGTCAGCTCAGAAGTTGATTGAATATTTCTTGAACACAAATTTTGTTCTCTCCATTGCTAATTGTGTTGGGTTTGAGTGAAGCTGAATACAATGCTAAACAACACGGTGTCGGTGATTGTAGAATTAAAAGTATCTATTTTCAGAAGGAAAGTCCTTCTCAAGTCTATGGAAAGCACGCTTTGAACTTGTAACTTCTTTGTCGTCAGTCAAATGTCTTTGCAAACTCTTAATTTCCTTCCACTGGGCTGTTTGGTTAAGGGTGAAAGTGAGGAAGTAGTAATAGTTCCCTTAGAAACTTGAGAGTTGGTTAATGAGTTTTCCGGTGTTTGGATGTTGTTGGGAAGTGTGGTTTGAAAAATGTTATGTTTTTTCCGGTGTTTGAATGGTAATGTGAAAGTAAAAGTGGAAAAGTTGATCACAAAATTGACTGTAAAATAATATTAAAATAAAAATTAATTAAGAAATAAAAATTAAATTGTAATTAGAATACAAGTGAAGTTTACATGACCACAAAATTAACTGTTTTGAGCTACAGCTTATTACAAATGAGATTTACATGACCACAAAATTAACTGTAACATTTTAGAAGTGAGGAAGTAATTGTATAAAAAGGAAAAGAGAAAAGAAAAAGGAGTTTTCTCATTTTCTTTTCCGGTGTTTGGATAGAAAGGAAAGTGAGCAATTATACTTCTCCATTTCTTTACTTCCGCCCGCTTCCTTGCAACCAAACACGCTCTAGTTTTAGATTTTGCTTTATACAACATGAAATTTGTAAAAAGATTGTCCACTGGAATAATCCACCATCTCTTGTTCCTGTTTCTAAAGAAAATCTCCTCTCCCTATTTATATATAGTTGACAAAATACTAAACCTGCTTAATTAATGTCCATCCATCTCAAATCCAACCCCTAACCAACCAACCTTCCCTCCTTTCCCTCCCTTTCCTCTCCTCTCCCAAAAAAAGGGGAAGGAAAAACAACAAACAAAAACAACAAAAACAGGGGGGAGAAAAGAAGAAAAAAAAGAGAGCGTGAAAACAAAGGCTCATCTTCTTCCTCCACCCCTCTCGTTGTTCCCACTCTTCTTCCCACCATGGACTTGGCACAGCTCTCACCTCGGAAATCAATACGGCACGTTCTGCTCAAATCGCTTCTCGTATACCATCAAAGGCAAGAGGAACAGCAGCAAAACCACCCGCAAGGCCACAAGAGGAACTGCTCTCTGGCCTCTGATGATGAGGACGAGGGGGTGGCGGCATGGGGCGAGAAGAGGAGGGATCCATGGAGCTGGTCCAGCTCGGGGCCGAGAGGCCCAAGAACGTGCTCATCTTGATGAGCGACACCGGGGGAGGGCACCGGGCCTCGGCTGAGGCCATAAAAGACGCATTCCGGCTCGAGTTTGGGGATAGATACAAGGTGGGTGGTGAATTCATCAGTCAATGCCCCCTACCAAAAACCCATAGAGAGAAAAATTCTCATATTGTTGTTTGAATCTTTCAGGTGTTTGTGAAGGACTTGTGCAAGGAATATGCAGGCTGGCCTCTGAACAACATGGAGAGCTCCTACAAGTTCATGGTGAAGCATGTCCAGCTATGGAGAGTTGCCTTCCACAGCACCTCGCCTCGCTGGGTCCATTGCGTCTATCTTGCCGCGATCGCAGCATTCTACGCTAAGTAAAGCTAATTTTCCCTTCAGAAACCCTAGCCATTGTTTCCAACTCTAACTAGTTTGCTAATTTTCCCAAACTCTGAAGGAAAGTGGAGGCAGGATTCATGAAGTACAAGCCAGACATCGTCATAAGTGTGCACCCCCTCATGCAGCACATCCCTCTCTGGGTGCTCAAATGGCAGAGCCTCCAGAAGAGAGTAATCTTCACTACTGTCATCACAGACCTCAACACTTGCCACCCCACATGGTATTATTTCCATAACTTCCTCAATTTAAAACCCTAGTTGTGTGCATCAACATTCTAAATATCGGATATCAGGATCCTATCAGATGGGGTTTTTTTCATATCGGATATCGGATATCGGGGGAGATATCGGGGATACGCGCACATATCAGGCATTCATATCGGACACCATATATTATGAAATATTAATAACTAAAAGTTGGTTTAATGTCATAGATATTATCTACCAAATAAAAATGATGAAATATGCATGCAAAGACAGTAAAAAATAATGTACATTTGCGCGCAGTCATGCAATAAATAAGTTATTTCATATAGGGCGATATATCGGGCGATTTATCGGCCGATATCGGGCGAATTATCGACTAATATTTCAAATATCAGTCGTTTTTTGCTGCAAACGATATGGCGAACGATTTCCCCATATCGTATCGGCAGCAGGCAAAAAAGGAGGTATCAAATGAAATCTCGGCCAACTCGGCCGATATTTAAAACAGGGGTGTGTATTAGATGAGACTGATAACAAGATTTCTGTTCAGGTTTCACACTGGTGTGACTAGATGCTACTGCCCCTCAGAAGAGGTGTCAAAAAGGGCTTTGCTCGACGGACTGGAGCCTTCCCAGGTCCGAGTGTTTGGCTTGCCTATTAGGCCATCCTTTTGTCGAGCGGTTCTCAACAAGGTCAGTGCATCACAGTTCATAACCAAAATCAAGAAAATAGTGGCTGAATTTTGATCTTATGTGAGGAACAGGATGATTTGAGAAAAGAACTGGAGATGGATCCGCAGTTGCCTGCAGTTCTGCTGATGGGAGGGGGCGAGGGAATGGGACCGGTCAGGAAAACAGCGAAAGCCCTAGGAGAATCCCTCTTGACAAAGAGCTCAACAAACCGATAGGTCAGATTGTTATCATCTGTGGCCGTAACAAGAAGTTAAGCTCTACACTGCAAGCAAATGAATGGAAGGTCCCCGTGAAGGTACCACCAGCAGCTTCAATTTCAGACAGCAATGACGTACTGTATAAATTTGACACCACGAAAAATCTAAGATCAGTTATATTTCTTGTATCTACAGATTAGAGGATTCGAAACCCAGATGGAGAAGTGGATGGGAGCTTGCGATTGCATCATAACGAAGGTATACAGGCTTCTTGAAAATTTGTAAAGATGGTCACTGGTTGTGTGTTGATGTGTTTTATATGCGGATTTTAGGCGGGTCCGGGTACAATTGCAGAGGCTTTGATAAGGGGACTTCCTATTGTCCTCAATGACTTCATTCCTGGACAGGTTAGTGCTGCAGAATTTCCATTGTTTTTCCTAAGCTCAAAATTTTCGAACCAATCTAAGAATATCTTAACTCGTGAACATGATTGCAGGAAGTTGGTAATGTCCCTTATGTCGTAGACAATGGAGCCGGTATGTACTCAAAAACCCCAAAGGAAACAGCTAATCTAATTGCGAAATGGTTTAGTCTCGAGAAAGAAGAGCTGAAGAGGCTATCTGAGAATGCCCTCAAACTGGCTCAGCCTAATGCAGTCTTTGACATTGTCAAGGACATCGATGGACTAGTTGAGGAGCGAGAACCAATGGCCCAAATCTCTTACTCATTGACTTCTTTCTATAACCGGCCATAGGAGAAGCCATTCACCTTGCCAGAAGTTAGAGAAGCTCAGTAGCGTACAGCTACTATTCAAATTCTTTGGGCCTTCAGCACCTCCTTCTATGTAATAATGTCCTCTGTAGATTTTATGCACTAAATGACACACAAAGAAAGAAACGGACGGTGATATTCAAGTGTTTTTAGCCCTAGTCCTCTTTGTTTCAGGTTCTAATTTGATTTGGGTGTTTATGGTTGTCTATGTTTAAGTTTCTGACAGGGTCTTTGTATATTGTCATCATATATAAATTCTCCCGCTCTTTTTGTGAATACATCATCTTTATCGTCAAATCATATTATTGTATTTTTCATGGTTTTTTTCTGTCAGATGTACTATGAACATAGATCTTTTACATCTTTCACCTTATAATCTGTTTTCAGTTAGATTTTTACGTTACTAGACCACCAATCTTGTAATTATGGGTTAACGTTTGGGTATCTGTCTGTCTGTTGGGGATAAGGCTGGCCAGTAATAGTAACTTCTGAGTTTGTCCATTTTCTTAAGGTGTATACATCTGTATTTTGTTAGCAACCAACTATAATAGAACAGCAAGTGATTATCTTAGAAGTATGAAAAGATAAAACAGGAAAGTATTAACAAAGGAAGCGTAAAGAGTTCAAGTAAATAAAAGTAGCACGCAATTGAAACGTAAAGAGTTCAAGTCATAATCAAGCAAATAAGAGAAAATGTCAAGTAAAACTGATGACCATGAGAAGATAGCTCGATACAGATATGTGACATCATGTTAATATTACTCCTACTAAAAACATGTAGCATACAACCACAAGAAAGATGCTCATGACCACGAATCCCTATATTCAGAGGTTGAACAAATATAATAGCAGAGAAAGCAACAACTACATTAAAAATGATAAAGGAGTGGTCAAAATTGGATACGAGAGAATATGTCGGGAATATAAAAGGGCTCCTTTTGCGAAGCCTAATCACTTTAAGCAACCAATCACGGCTGTAATCTTAATTCAAATTGTTTCAGACTGTTAATAAATTGTTTTCAGAACCACGTCAATGTTCCTAGAGTTAGTATCATGACAAGTGAGCACTAATTATGCCATCACTATACAAAGTATGCATAATATGGAAGTTTGTAGAGCTAATGTCGGCGCCAAAGATGATAATGTCTTTGTCTGGGTTTATTATTTTCGAATTGGACTAGTAGAAAATTTTATTAGTCTAACAAAGAAATGAAATGAACACCTTAGAATATGTTTTGAACCATTCGCAGTCTCCTTGCCTCTTTCATTGCTATTGCTTGCTGTGACATTCTTGCACTGGATACTAAAATGACGGACTTTCTTTATAATCTTCTACTGTTAACTTCCATAATCTGACGCCTTTTCATATTAGGCTATTAGCCCTTCAAAATGGTAAAATTGCATTACAAGTCTTTCAGAAACTAGAGATTACGTATACAGGGGATTGTCAGTTCTAAATATTAATTGCACGTTAATAGCATGCGCTTCAAATGCATTTACCTATTAATCTACTAATAGTTTACCACATGCACACACAGGAGCATGCACACACACGAGAAAAGGAAGACAAAAAAGGACTTGGGAATAACTGCAACCATCGACAAGATGAAATATAATAATGACAGAATTAAGATGCAAATAAGTTTCAAATGCTGAATGTACAAAGGATCAACTTGTGAAAGCTAATACAAAAACTTTGATTCACGCAGCTTTCTGTTATTGTAATTAGTTAGGAAGCATGCCATGATCAGTTAGTAAATCTAGTCATTTCCGAACAAGAGAGCAACCAAAATTTGAGATCTAACTTGCTTTCCAGTACTCAAAACTACAGTTCCCAAGCTTGCGACATCCAACCTGTTACTCGCTAGCAGTTCTGAGCGCATAGACTCCTGGTATTCAATTGCTCCTTGCAGCTGCTCCAGATAACATACCAGCAAGGCCTCCTTGGCTCCTCATCTCTTCTTGGGCTCGCCTTATTTCTTCTGGATCTGAAGGTCACAAAGAGAAAGTGGTCAATGTTTCAATAAAAGGTCAAGAAACGGAACATATCACCAGGCTGCTTGTATAAACACGTGATCATGTTCTATTGTATGCAGGAATGCAACATAAATGCATATATTGGAACTTCCTTGTTCAGATGAATCTGTCATAAGGGATACATGTAATTTAGGTGAAGTTTTATTTCAGCAAAACTTTCATAAAATGGCTTAAGAGCTGAATTGTGATTGTCAACAGTAGTGCTTCTCCATATAGTGGTGATGTTATAATCTAAGTCAATTACTATCGAGATGGGTTTCAGCCTATCCAGTTTGAGTTGGTTTAAGTGGATTTATTTGGGTGGGCATGAAGTGGGGACAACATCAGGTTGGATTTGGTACAGGTAAGGTCGAGTCAGAATGGAATCAAATGGTGGAGAACATCACACTTAACTTCTTTGCACTGTCTCAGTATAGACTTTCATCTCTAGACTGAGTTCATACCAGAGGAATGAAGCTCCGCTTCTAATGACAGGATAACCTTAGTTTCAACATTATGTTGTAGAGGCAAAGTCTAAAAGGCAAACCATATTTTCAATTGAACACGCTTAAATATATCATGTGAAGGTGAACTTCGCCAAGCCACATCATGTCAAACTAGATCATAGTATGCTTCAATCAAGTGACTCACCTAATTTTCAACCATGCGAGAAGGAAAATCATTACTTCACAACAAGTTAGGAAGGAGGAAAGGACCGAAGATGAAGTAGTAATTTTACACACTGAACCTACAGAAGGTTTCAACCAAAAACAGTGAATAAAACCCATGCATCATGATACTAGTAGAGCTTCACACAGTTATTCGTTGTAATATTTCAAATAGTTAACCGACCAAAGAGTAGAAGACTGAGTTTAAGTAGTTGAAATATTTAGAAAACTGCATCTTGGGAGATCAGTGATAGTCAACTGGTCTTAATTGAAATACATTTAGTCCCATTGATCTCGGTTGATTATAGATGAAAAGAACGAGGCAATATGAGGAAAATAAAATGATTCAAGGGGCCAGCATAGTGAGAATTGAAATAAATTCTTTTAGCAGCAAAGATTCTCCCATAGGTGAAAATCAGAGAACAGAAGATTGGCATATTGCCGCAATCTTGCAAGCCATATCCACGACATATTAATTTGGTCATAGTGAGAAACAAAATACAAGGAACATATAGGCAATCCACAATAATAGCCTATTTAATGTACAGGCAAGCAAACAAACACCATGAGAGAGAGAGAGAGAGAGTGTGTGTGTTGCCCAATTTGTTAGCAATGGTTTGGTTAAGCCTAATGTTAAGCCTAATACTGTCTTGTTTAACTAGCCTCAAATTAAACCCCACTAACCCTTGAAACAACACTTTTGGGAGCAAACAGATGAAATCCACTATTTGTCACAAAATGATCAGCTCCTCTTGAAAAACACTCCCTCTGAGCTTGCTGACTTTGACAAAGTTTCCCCATCTTAAACCCCATTCCCCGTGAAAAATGACATTTTTGAAACATAAAAACACATCTCAAAGTCACAAAAAACATCAGCCCTGCTTGATATAATTCTCAGTCCCCTCCATATAATCAGCACCACTTGACACTCTCCTTCCCTACTCACTCTCCTGTTTGAAGAAACTTAAAGCCCCTCTTACCTAGAAAAATGACATTTTAAAGCAAGAAAAGACAACACAACATCCACTCTATTCCAAGTGATAGAAGCATCAGTTACACCTTGAGACATGTCGAGAGAGACTGGGTATCGGCTATGTATTAGTTTAGTCCCACATTGCCTGTGAGACTAGATGTACCATGTATTGCTTATTATAAATAAATCAGAATATGAGTTGTAGAACTCGACTCTTTATCTCCCAATCTCTGATGCAACGTTAACATGGCATCAGAGCCACTCAAAAATTTCTCCTAAATCTCGAAAACCCTAATCCCAACCAATTTTTTCAAAAAAGAAAAAAATTCTAATGTTCATCTTCCCTCCTCGACCCCCAATCCCTAACCCCAACCACTTGCCGCCATCATCGCCCTAGCCACCATCGCCACCGGCGCACCGCCACAATCGCGTCGCCGCCCTAACGTCGTCGTCGTCATCTTTGTCGTCCTCCGCTGTCAACATCGTCTTCGTCGTCACATCGTCATCACCATCACTCCTTCGCGCGATTTCTGTACCTGCAATCCGAGGACCCCTTGCTTGCCTTCACCTTCCCCTTCAACGAAACCCATGCTCGATCGAGAACAAGTCAAGAACAAATAAAGCCCTAGGAATGGGAATTTGGGGCTGCCGAGGGTTCTGAAGATTTCTTCCTCGTCTTCGTCACGCCATCACCATCGTCGTCTTCATCTTCGTCGGTTTGCTGCCTTCTTCTTCACTGTCTGAGTTGAATTGAGCCGATGGGTATCACATTGGGTCCATAGCTCAACGGTAGAGCAATTGACTGCAATGGACTACAGATCAATTGGGTCCATAGCTCAGTTGCATTTGAGTTTCAACAAACCAACCCGCTTCATAAACACGACCAGATTTGCACCGAGTGGAGTGGACCGAGCCGATCGAGCAGTCCCGAGCCGACCCGAGCTAACTCGAGCCGACCCGGTGCCGACCGACCCGACCCAAGTCGCCTTAACCGCCCCCAGTCGATTGAGCCGACTGCTACAGCGTAGTTTGAGTTTGATTTTGGTTTTTGGGCCATATCTCAGCCGTTCAAAGCCCGATTCACACGATTCTTGAAGCGTTGGAACCGTGAAAAATTGAGCTACGCATCTACAGTTTCACATGGTTTTGTTGCTAGCCATGTCTCGTGTTTATGTTGGCAATTTGAATGTTCGAGTTTTTAAGCAAGTGTTTGAAGATGAGTTTCGAACATATAAAGTTATAAGATGTATATAGGTTACGAGCAAGTCACCGGGCTATGCCTTTATCGACTTTGATGATCATAAAGATGCTCAAGATGCAATTCGTGACTTGAATGATAAACATAAGAGGAAGGTTGAGCTTTCCCATTACTATAGAGGTGGTGGTGACCTAGTGATCGTGATCATGGTTCTAGAGAACTTGACAATTACAGTAGTCGCCATTGTAGTCGAACTCATCCCAGTGATGCAAGCGTCCAGACGAGCATTCCTATCTCTCTACCACTCTAGCTCAAACAAATACCCATATATCTAATCTTAAATCATCTGTCACATATTTAAGTTATAAATTCAGGAGCTATTGATCACATGACTGAGAACCAAGGTATTATGTCCTTTCACTCCTAGCTTATACTCTAACTTTATAGAATTAGCAGATGGTTCCCTCACACCGATCTAGGGTATTGGTACTGTCGCTACCACCCCTACTCTTTTTTTATTCTGTTTTCTATTTACATCTTCCTTACAACTTATTATCAGTAAGTAAGATTACTAAGGGTTTAAATTGTACAATGGCATTTTTTTCCGACACATTATGTATTTTAGGAGCTTGGGACGGGAAGATGATTCGCAAAGAACGTGAGCAGAACGAACTGTATGAGCTAAAGTTGACAATCAATTAGGTGGCTTGCATAAGCACATCTTCAGCATTGGACCACCATTGTCGGTTAGATCACCCTTCTCTACCTACGCTAAACTTCTGGTTCCTAATTTAGATCAGGTTTCATCCTTAGAATATGAGTCTTGTCAGTTAGGGAAGCACCATCGTGTGTCTTATCCCAGTCGGGTCAATAAGAAGGCTAATAAGCCATTTGATTTAGTAAATTCTGATGTATGGGGTCCAACCTTCAAAACTGAGATTTAGGTATTTGTTAGCTTTGTGAATGATTATTCTTGAGTCACATGAACATATCTGCTAAAATCTCATTTTTAGGTGATTTTCACATTTAAGATCTTTTATTTGAAAATTAAGAATCAATTTAATTTTAACATTAAAATTTTGAGCTCTGATAATACTAAAGAATATTTGGACAACGTTAGACAATTTTCGAAACAAAATAAAATTTTATATCAATCCTCTTGCGTTTACACTCCTCAACAGATTTGGGTAACTAAACGTATGAACATGCACTTTCTTGACATTACTAGGACTCTTCTGTTTCATATAGAGGTACCAAAAGAATTTTAGGGTGATGCCATTTTAACTACTTGTTACTTGATAAATCGACTATCATCCTCTATATTGCAATATAAAATCTCATATTCTATTATGTATCCCGATGTTGATTTATTTTCTTTGCCTCCTAAGATTTTTGGGTCTCTCTGTGTTGTCCATAATCATAGTCCTCATAAGACAAAACTTAATTCTAGGTTCCTTAAAGGGATTTTTCCTAGAATACTCTAAAACTCAGAAAGTTATAAATGTTTTTGTCCCTCTATAGGCCGATATAACTTGTCTGCACGTGTAACCTTTTTCAAGTAATAACCAGGAGTTTCCACATCTCCTTCTGCATCAGATGATGACTATGATTACCTACTCTATCAAGAGACATTACTCAATAGTGGTGAGTCCATATCTGTAAATGTGACCAGTAAAGATACACTTCGGTTTCAAGATCCGATTCAAGTTTATACAAGACGAACAGCTCATACTCTTGTGCCGCCAGTCTTAGATCAAGTCCTACGCAAGCATCAAATGAGACTGTCACCGCTCAATTACCTAGTAATTCTACACGGATGATCTTCCCATTGCACTTCAAAAAGGCAAACATAGTAAAAGGCAAACAAACTTGTACTCAATATTATCTTTCCAATTTTATTTCTTATTCTCATTTATCATTTTTCTTTCGTTCATTTATTTCTTCTTTAGACTCATACTCGGTTTTCAAGAATGTCAGAAGCACTGTCTATTCTAGGTTGGACTCAGGCGATGTAGGAGGAGATGACGACCTTAGAGCAGAATAAGACTTGGAGTTAGTCACACTTCCACCGAGAAAGAAAGTCGTTGGGTACAAATGGGTTTACATTGTCAAGTTAAACCCAAATGGATCTCTGACTTACTTAAAGGCCAGATTAATTGCCAAAAGTTACTCACATGTATATGGATTGGATTATGTGGATACCTTCATCCAGTCGCGAAAATGACATCTATGTAGATCGTGGTGTCATTAGCAGCGACTTACCACTTCATCAGTTGACCATCAAGAATGTCTTTCTCAATGGTATTCTTGATGAAGAGGTTTATATAGAGCAACCATTAGGTTTTGTTGTTCAGAGGGAGTGTGCGAAGAAGGTTTGCAGGTTGAAAAAGACATTCTACGATATGAAACAAGCTCCGAGAGCCTGGTTTGGACATTTTGCATCAATGATTCAAGAGTTTGGTCTCTGTCGTGCAGAAAGAGACCACTCTATGCTTTGACGGATACAATATGGGAAGAGGATCCTGCTAGTTGTGTATGTGAATGATATTATGATCACATGAAATGACACGAAAGGGCTTGACAGCCTGAAAAAGTACTTGCAGTAGCACTTTCAGACCAAGAAAGTATTGAGGTGGCCAGGTCCAAGAAGGATATTCTTCTGCCACAAAGAAAGTATGTACTTGACTTGCTTTCGGAAGCTAGGATGCTATCATGCAGGAGTATTGATTCTTTGATGGATGTGAACATGAAATTGCTACCAAATCAAAGGAGTTTCTTGAGGATGCTGGGAGGTATAGGAGATTGGTGAGAAAACTGAACTACCTGCCAGTGACCAGATCGGATCACATTTACAGTCAACGTATTGAGTCAATTTTTGTCAGCACCGAAGAATATCCACTTGGAGGCAGTAATGAAGATTTTGAGGTATTTAAAAAAAGCTCCAGGGAGAGAGCTTCTCTATTTAGATCATGAATACATTCGAGTAGCATGCTTCTTTGATACAGATTAGCCAGGATAGAAGGTTGACCACAAGATAATGTTTTTCTTAGAGGAAATCTCGTGTCATGGAAAAACAAGAAATAGAGTGTGGTTTCTCGGTCCAGTGCAGAGTTAGAGTACAAGACAATGACAAATGTGACATTAGAGTTGATCTGAATTAGAGATTTATTGGCAGAGATTGTTGCCCCCAGAGTGTCCCATGAGAATATATGATGATAAAAAGACAGCAATACACATTGTTGAAAATATCGTGTTCCATGAGAGAACCAAACACATTGAGATTGATTGTCATATAGTTCATAAGAAGCTTGAGAAAAAGATCATTGTGGCGAAGTATGTATCATCAGGACACTAGTTAGCAGATCTTCTTACCAACCCCTTGGTAGAACAATGGTAGATTTTATTGGTGACAAGCTGAGCATGTATGATATATATGCTCCAGATGAGGGGGAGTGTTGAGAGAGACTGTGTATTAAGTATGTATTAGTTTAATCCCACATCGTCTGTGAGACTAGATATACCCAGTATTGCTTATTATAAATAAATCAGAGTATGACTCCTAAAACTCAACTCTTTCTCTCCTAATATCTGATGCAACATTAACAAGACATATACAAAAGGAACACTGAAGCATATGCCTCACTCCTTGTCTCATCCATATGAATAAGGACTTTGGTTCCTCAACCGGGATTTAAGGGTTAAAAGTTACGAGGAAAGACAAAAACAATCTCTTCTAGTTTTTCTCTTAGGGGCTGTTTGGATGCCCAGAAGTAAGTGGAAATGAGGAAGCGAGAAGTAGTATTCTTTTCCTTTCGGAAATGAAAGCGCTTGGATGGTAGTTGGGAAGTATAATTGAAAAAGTGTAATGTCTTTTTCGGTATTTGGTTGGTAATATGAAAGTGAAAGTGGAAAAGTTAACCACAAAATTGATTGCAAATTAATATTAAAATTAATATTAATTATGAAAAAAATTGGACTTTAATTAGACTGCAAGTGAGATTTACATGACCACAAAATTAACTATTTTTAGCTACAACTTATTACCAATAAAATTTGAATGTAAAATTAACTGTAGCACCTTGAAAGTGGGGAAATGGTTGTGTAAAAAGGAGGTGCAAAGGAAAAAGGGAAAAGGAAAGGGATTTTCTCATTTTCCTTTTTTCGGTGTTTGGATGGACAGTGAAAGTGGCAAATGAGTTTTTCCACTTCCGCACTTCCCCCCAAACCAAACAGCCCCTTAATCGTGCGAACATGTACGAGCATTTCTCTTGTTTAAAATCTCAAATGAAAACTCATCATTTTCTTTTCCAGATGAAACCCAATGTTCGGTTTCCAGGAAGGCCTACAACTTCAGAAGTCAACATTTACTCTCCCCTTTTCTTTTTTTCCCTTTGACTGTCACACCTTTCCCTTTTATAAGTTTACTGCACAGTCATCCCGAAAACTAATCTCGCTTTTGTCGTGTTTCTGTAAGGAGGGACGAGGGTTTCTTGTACATGTTTGGCAGCAAGCTCTAAGGTTCTAAATATCGGATATTGGGATCGTATCGGATTAGGAGTTTTTCATATCGGATATCGGATATCGGATATCGGGGGAGATATCGGGGATATGCGCGCATATCGGGCGTTCATATCAGACACTATATATAATGAAATATGGATAACTAAAAGTTGGTTTGGTGTCATAAATATCTTCTACCTAATAAAAATGATGTAATATACAAGCAAAGACAGTAAAAAAAATAATATATATTTGCACTCAATCGTGCAATAAATAAGTTATTTCATATCGGGTGATATATCGGGCGACTTATCGGCCGATATCGGGCGACTTATCGGCCGATATTTCAAATATCAGTCGTTTTTGGCGAACGATTTTTCCATATCGTATCTGCAGTAGGCAAAAAATGAGATATCGGATGATATCTCGGCCGACTCGGCTGATATTTAAAACAGGGCCAAGCTCACACTGTATGCCACAAAAAACTAAAACAAATAATCTAAGTCCAATAAAAACTAATATAAGCTTAAACTTGAACTAAATAAAACTGGATTTGATGTCAGCTGCATTTAAAATTCTGAATCCATTGACCTTATAAAAATTTCTATCCCCAAAAAGAATCTGTGTTTCTGTGTTTCTGTGAGGGAAGGGACGTTTAGAGGCAGGGGACAGCAAAGCAGAAGAACTATGTGGCGATGCAGGGGAAGTAATATGGCAAAAGCGGCATGACAGCAATGGTAACAAAATAGCAAGCATGCCTGATTCCCTCATCTGTTTGGCATGCCTGATTCCCTCGTCTGTTTGGCATGCTCTCCATTTTCCTCTCTTCTTCTGATTCATTAGCACCACAATCAAGTTAATTAGAGCTTTGCAGTTGCTTGTTAAGGTTTAAAAAAAAAATAGCCTTAACCCTTATCTGTTTGGCATGCTCTCCATTTTCCTCTCTTCTTTTGATCTATTAGCACCACAATCAAGCTAATTTAGAGCTTAGCAGTTGCTTGTTAGAGGATAAAAATATTAGCCTTAACCCTCATTGTAACTTTGGAATTGTAGTGGCATGGACTTTAATATGATATTAGAGCAATTAAGGTTCCATTTGCACCAGGCCCGCATAAGATAAAATAGGGTGACAACAGAAACACCCCCGCCCCCACCCCCCCCCCCCCCCCCCACCCCCCCCCCCCCCCCCCCCTCTGGGGCACTCTTTCAGGTTCTACGCTTTACCCTTATGCACTTTCAAAATTTACGCTTACCCCTCAAGAGCTAAGGTGTTAAATTTCTGTTAAAAGGGAGTCACATGACCAACACATGATCCCCCATCTCCATTAGCCTCTCTTAGTGACTTAATTTGAGCAATTATTCTAATATTTTTTTCTCTTTTAACTAATTAAATTTCTACATAGTTCTATTCTAAAAATCATGATGGTACAGGTGAGAGAAGTTGGTTTTTATGGTGAAGGCGGCAATGGCAATGAGGAACGGAAAAGGGAGTTGGTGATAGTGATGGTGAGGATGAGGTGACTGTGAAGGTGGTGGTGATAGAGAAGATTGAGTTGGAACTTAGAGTTTGGGCATAACTTAAACTTTGGATTAGAACAAGGACGGTGATGATGGAGGAGGTGGAGGTGGAGTTGGAGGAGGTGGCGGTGGGGATGAAGAAGGAGATGAAGTTAGGGTTTAGGGTTCATGGTATAGGTTGATTTTGGGTTAAAGATGATGATCTTGATGGTGATGGTGATAGGCCTGTCAATGGGTCGGGCCCAGACCCGGACCCGACCCGATTAAGCGGGTATGGAAAGGGTTGCTCTGGACCCATACCCGTTTACCCGTATACCCGTATACCCGAGTATTAAATGGGATGGGTCTGATTTTACTTGAACCAGACCCGATTACCCATTTACCCATTTCAAAACATAAATATAAATAATACTAATAGAATTAAAACCCTCTCAAGACTCTATCAGTAAATGATCCCTTTTGTGCTTTAAATGTTGAAGACTGTTGGTTGATTAGTGGGTGATTCTATTGTTGTGTTTTCTCAAATAAATTTGGGGGTCTTACTTTAAATTTTTTTTTCTTTATTAGAGTCTTTCATCGAAAATTTTCCCTCCACCTCTTGCATCTGGTTGCATTTCATCTTTTATTGATATTAAAACATGCTTTCTTTCTCTTTATAAAAAATTTTTCCCCTCTCTTCATGTGTTTTTGTTACTGTATTTGTTTATGTTTTTTTTATTATGGGTCTGGGTAAACGGGTCTGGACCCGCGGGTACAGCGGGTCCGGGTATGGAAACCCACCTTCTGGACCCGCGGGTAAACGGGACGGGTATGGTACCCTCTTGGGTAAACGGGTCCGGGTATGGTACCACTTGTACCGCCCCGAACCCGACCCATTGACAGGCCTAGATGGTGATGACGAGAACAAGGAGGTGGTGGTGAAGCTAAGAATAGGGTTGGGATTTTAGGTTAGGAGAAAGGAATTTGATTATAGTAATGACACTAGTGGTGGTGATGTTGGAGGAGGAAAGAAGAGGAGATTAGGAGTTAATGCAGATGGGGATAATGTATCCCCCTCTTTTCATAGTTGGTTCTTAAAAGGTAAAGTGTAGACTTTGAAAGTACAGAGGGTAAAGTATATAATCTGAGATAGTATAAAAGGGTTTTATGTAATTTACCCAATAAAATAATACAACTGCAGCCCACATTTAAAAAAGGGAGCTTGACTTGCGGGGGCATGTCAAAATATAAAATATAACTCTTAATTTTCACCATAACGCTGGAGCTCGTGTAATGGCAGGAACTGTAATATTGCTTTAGACCTCTCTTAATATACTTTGGGTTAGGACCGTCACGGACCAATGTATTTACCTAGTTCTATATTGGTCCTTTGCCATAACCTTATGATCTGTAGAACTCAACATGAGTATAATTCTCCAAACTGGCACATGTATCAATTATGACAAACCTCAAACATCCAAACATGAGAACAGAATATATGTCTCTAACCGAGTGTGTGTATATTTAATATATGCAACTAAACATATCAGGTTAGTTATTATATATGAAGAACCTCAAAAGAATACAACGCTTTCTAAAACAACTTCCTCCAATACATGTTTTTAAGGTGAATGAAAATCTACACATTTTAAATGTCTCAATTGGATGGAAACACCAATTCTTTTTTCGTCAGAAGATGAGTCCTACATATAATAGCCAAAATCAAAACAAATACTTATTAAGATTAGTTCTTGGCAAACCTTGATAACATAAGGAGATGAAGAAGCATGAATGACCTATCCGGATCGGTTCTTAGCAAAACTTAATGGGAGTTTATATTTAAAGACTAATAGCAAAACAATGAGTTTGGAAGTATATTGATGAGATGGAAAAATAGTTGTTGAAGACTTGAAAGGAAATAAACAAAAAAAGGACACAGTTAAGTAATGTAAGTTCATCAACCTGACTGAAACTGTTTAACCGGTACATTTTGGAATGCATTCCACATTTGGATGTGTTTAATCATTAATGCATGTTTTGTCCTAATTGTCAGAGCTACTTTTATGAAGCATCCAAGTCAGTGATCAGGGTCCAGAATC
Source organism: Agave tequilana (assembly GCA_038442645.1). Lineage (NCBI taxonomy): Eukaryota > Viridiplantae > Streptophyta > Magnoliopsida > Asparagales > Asparagaceae > Agave > Agave tequilana. Next base: position 197,719 of record JAVJIF010007196.1, read on the forward strand.
AGCACCACCATAACCCAAAAGTTGGTTGAGCTCGGGACATAATTCAAGAAAATCTAAATAGTCAAACAATGGCAATGTGAAATTAACATGTTCTGAACCAAAGAAATGGTACTTTTAGTTGACACCAACTCGAAGATGCACTCAGAAAAGGCCACTTGAAATGAGAAGGATATGCAGCCGATAAACGTCATCCACATTTTGAAAATAAGTGCATAAGTTAGGTTACTATCAGGGGATCCTTGTAACAATATCGCCCCTCCTCAAGTTAAAGAAAGGGTATAATTCCTGAGCTCGATTCTGAAGTAACCCACTGTTAGTATAGACTTGTATTGAGTAGGGAATGAGTGCTAGTAGACAACGAGTGTTCGATAAAGCATACCCCAATCAAGTTATTATCTGATTCGAGACTAGGAAAATAGTATGTCCCCCTGTAACTAGTCCATTGAGCTATAACCTCTATATGCAACATACGATCAAAAAAGGAGGATCAATACAATAACAACCAGGAATAACAGGTGGAACAGCCCAGGAATGACAGGTGGAATCTGAAAGCCGAAAACTCAATGAACCTGGAACTTAAACTATTTGGATCAAATTAATCAAAGTGAAGATAACTAGAGGTTCTGGTGCCAGCTGTCATTGTGTAAAACCAAGGAGCAACAGACTCATAGGGCCAACTCTATATAGAAAAGTTGAAATCTTGTAGTAAATTGGATATTCTTATGACTTACAAATATATGCCTTAAAAAGAATCTCCATCACCCATCTCACCATGGAAAGGGGGAGTGGGTCCTCTTAGATCAAGGGAGTAAGATGAACTAGGAGGAGGCATCCTGTGAGAGAAGGATCACCCAGATAGCATCTCCATGCAAGAGGAAAGAGTAAGGAGAGAAAGAAACCCCAAACATGATGTTATAATTAAGAACTCTATAAAGCAATAAAATCAATATGTTGTCATTTTCCCAAAAAAATTAGATTTTCAGCTCAATTATCTTGGCAAGCCTAGTCCAAAATGAAGGTAGAAAGCATAATAAGAATAGAAAGATACATTAAATAACGAAGTTACCTTACATCGCCATGCATTCATATTATAGTAGGAATTAAAGGAATTGTAACATAAAATTTAAAATCTTACCCATATTCTCCATCAATTTTGGCATGAGGAACACCATAATCAACATGAAACCCACCATCAACCCCATAGGACTTTTCAAAAGAGACATCATGGAAAATGGTTCCCTTATCTGCAAAAACAGAACAAGGAAAGGGACTAAACTTTTAGCACAATAATTGATAACAGGCAAGAATCATCATTCGTTATTGAAATATAGCCCCTACCTCATAATATTGTTCTTCTCTTAAAGGTTCTAAAACCAGTTCATGCAAAGCCCTTCTATTCTCTGTCAGTGCTGCCTGCACTTTACCAGGGTTCCTCGCACTGATATCAACACGAACCTTATAATTGCACGGAGTAGGAAAAATGGGTCAAATGTTTTTTTTTAACCAGCCCCAATCTGCAGAAACAGCACACACATGGCACACGGAGAGAGAAAGAGGGAGGGAGGGAGGGAGTTACCGGAGAAAAGAAATAACCAAGTGCAGACACTTCAATCAGATGAGTGCCAGCTGGAACATTGTAGCTTAGGTACAAGGAGTCAAAGAATTCCAAAGAAATAAATGGTACATTCTAGTTACTCCAATTGTAAAGACAAGGAGTCAAGAACCATCTAATTGCAACACATTGGAAATTTTAGTACTGTGGTAAACAAATCAAGATTGTAGAAATTATGTTTAGACTTGTAAATCTAAAACTGTTCTAGGAGCTATCAACAAGAAACCAGACATGAGACATCTGTTAGATCCTCAAAAACCAGACATGAGTTGCAGGGGGGACAAGGAATTGTGTTACTTACATTTAAAATTAGGAAGGAGATTGAGGCTAGAAATGGAGACTGAATGCACTCTCAAATAAATTCAGAACAATAACTTAATGGTCCTTGAGACCATTCAAAGCAAGTCCAAAGCAGAGTTATTCAAACATCATAGTTTACTATGTACTGGAAATGATTTTATATCATGATAGACCACAGTCAGTAATGCAGGCAGTTATGCTTCACTGAATTGAGGTTTTAAGAAAAAAAAGATATAGTTTGGTAATAGTCCCTCCTAATAACTTTTAATATAGAATAATATTAAACAAGAGACGTATAAAGTCGCTACTGCAAAAACAATCCATCAAAAGAAATATAACAAGCAATGTGGTCAAGTAAGAATATAGTTCATGAATTGTAGCAATAAACTGTGAGGCCATAAACTCTACTGCAAAAGGATTAGCCAAACTCAAGTTTTGAAATATCGCCCATTACGGATATATACGGGCGATACCGATATTGCTAATACGAATGAGACAATACTGATGTTGCCAGTAGAAACAAGATGAAACAACTGATATTTGCAATGTTGCTGATTGATACAAATTATTACAATCGACACGGATCCCAAGACTTCAAACCATGGCATTTTTATGAAAAACCTTAACAGCATATAAACTTTTATTTTTCACATGGTGGGGGCCCTTACACATGTTTACTTCAAAAAATTGGATGAAGGAATATTTCAAGTAGAAACTAGGTTATGACTTCAATTAGTACCAAATATATGATGTTTAAACTCCATTCTTATAAAAATAAAACCATTCAAGCACATCATAAATTTATTGCTAATTGTTAATAATGGAAAACATTTTTTAGTTAAACCACATTAAAGAGGGACGTTGTTTTACATTTATGTTATGTAAAATAATCAAAGAACAGAGTTTTGAAACAATAGTGTTACAATAATAAACTAGTATTGCATGTAATAGGTCTTGGCAAGGGTTTAATTTTCCAAACAAGTGGAGGGTGTGTTTGGCATTGCTTCTCATATGTGCTTTCCCCGCTATTAAGCAGCTAAGTGTTTTTTTTAACAGAATTAATGTTGGCAATCACTTACAAAAGGACATTTGGGAAAGCTAAGTAAAAAAGTTGTGGCTCGGACAAGCCAGAAAGTCTAGCTTCTTAATTTTAGAAGCCAAAAACTTATCTCCTCTTTTCTCTCCTTGTTTTTCTCTTGCATGATCTCCCATGTAACATGACCACTAATAGAATGCTTCTCTCTATTTCTCCTACTAAATCTTATCTAAACTTTTCTCTTCTTTTTTATAGAAGAACTCAATTTAACTTCGCTACGTGTGCACTTGGTGCATGATATTATTCAAATTTGTTGGATGAATCCAGTAAAAATGAATGAACTGTATTTTCAAGAGGCATAAATCCAAACATCATGTATCAAATACATGTCAATAGAAATACAATCGGAAAGCAAGACAGTAGCAAGTTCAAACAAAGGTTATCTCATGGAAATTCTGAAATTAGGCAAAAAAGAATCAGTTGTGGAGGATACAATGAAAAATAACCGTCTGGTCGAACAAAAGAAACCCTTTGACCACCATTAAGTATGACTTTGGTGTTTGAGATCTTTGAGGGAAGACCAAATCCTTTTGAACCTACACCAGCTGGAAAAAGGTAAAGATTGATTTCAGGCGTATAACTAGCATGCTTCAATTTCTATGTTATATACAGGCTATCTACAACTGTATGAAAAACAATGAAAGCCATAATATCCATATGAGAATAAATAGCAGTGGCTGGGAAGAAAAACATTCTGGAGAAAATAAGTGACAAAATCCAATGGCACGTGAATAGTACATAATGAAATTAGGTAATTAATCTATCTTTTTATAGTGAATTGAAATCATAAGTACGTAATTAGAAACATACAAAATGTTTTCAGGAATACTTTGAATGTGCACACATGGTGCCATTTAAGATTACCTTCTGCATGTTAGAGGTTAGCTAAATCAACAAGAAACAACCTTCCACTGCTGCTGGAGAATTATTGACGTTTCTTTCCTTTATTTTATAAGGCCTGCATTTTTTTTTAAATTCTTCTCAAGCTATCTCTTAGAATGTCTAGAAAACAAAGCTTTATATCGTAGAGGAAAAGGTCACTCGTTCCCCAAATAATCTACACTGAAATTAAATGTAGGGATCCTAGGATGCAATAAACTTTGGCTCCAAAACTACATTCATTCTAGAAAACAGGGGAAAACACAGTCAATTTAGTCTTTGTTAATATCTTAAAGAAGAAGGAAGATAAATTTCTAGTAATCTGGCCAAAGAATGCGACCATCAAGATCCAAACATTGGGCCTCCCCTCTCTGGGTACGATTTCAACCATCTCTTATAAGTTCTTTTAAAACATAAGACCAGGGAACGAAGACTCGGCTGAGTCGTTCGTATCCAACTCGGCCAGGTCAGAGTCGACTCAGAGGCCCGAGTCGAAAGGAGGGTCCGAGTCGAACTTGAATCGGTTCCGACTCGAAGCCGACTCGGCCGAGTCTTCAGAGACTCGGCCGAGTTGGCCGAGTCGGAACCGATTTGGGTACGACTCGGTGCCTGTGATACATGAATATAAAGGGGGGAAGAGAAGCTGTTCTCTCTCTCTCCGTCGATCTCTCTCCCTCTCTGTGTGTGAGGAAAAAATTCCTCTCTACGTCTATCCGTCGTCGCCGTTGTGCCCTCGCAGGTACCTCTCTCTCTCTCCCCTCTCTCCGTCGATCTCTCCCTCTCTGCATCTCTCTCTTCGTCGATCTCTCTCCCCTTTCTCTCTCCGTCGATCTCTCTCCCTCTCTTCCTCTGCGCCTCTTTCTCCATCGATCTCTCCCTCTACATCGTTCTCTCCCTCTCCGATCTCTCTCTGTCCCTCTCTCCCTCTGTGTTTCCGTCTCTCTCCCCTCTCTGTCGTGTCTGTCTCTCTCTCCCACTTTCTCTCCATCGATCTCTCTCCCTCTGTGTCTCTTTCTGTCCCTCTCTCTACCTCTCTGTCTCTATCCCTATCTCTTTCTCTCCGTCGATCTCTCTCTCCCTCTTTTTCTCTGTCGATCTCTGCCTCTCTCCCTCTGCGTCTCTCCTCAGTCCCTCTCTCTCCCTTCGTTCTCTCTCCCTCAATCTCTCTCTCCCTTTGTCCCTCTTCCTCAGTCTCTCTCCCCTCTGTTCCTCTCTCCCCCTCTGCGTCTCTACTCTGTTCCTCTCTCTCCCTCAGTCCCTCTCTCCCCCTATGTTCTCAGTCCCTCTCTCCCTCTCTTCTCAGACTCTCTGTTTTCAATTATTTGAGTTTAATTTAATTCAAATTAGTTTAGTTAAACTTAATTTAGGTTAATTTAATTTAATATAATTTTATAATTATAATTAAGTTAGGTAATTTAATAATTTTATTGAAGTTAGGTAATTAAGTTAGTTTAGCTTAATCTAGTATAAACTAGTTTTAATTTAATTTAATTAATTTTAATTTTAATTTAATTCAAAAGATAATTTTTTAAATTTCAATATGACTCTAAAGCAACGCGATATTGGATGGAAACATGGTACCCCTGCTAGTAGAAGTAAAAAACTTGTGAAGTATAATTATTGTGGGAAACAAATCCATGGTGGTATCACTAGATTGAAACAACATATAGCACATATACCCGGTCAGGTGGAAGGATGCTTGCGAGTACCAAAAGAAGTATCTCAAATAGTGAGACATCTTTCTGAAGGTAGAAAAGAAAGAGCCGCCATAAAATCCAAGAAAGAACGACTTATGAAATCTTTAAGTGGTGAAGATTTTTATGATGTGACCGATGAAGATTCTGATAATGAAATTGAAGAAGTTGATGGTTTAGAAGGAGTTCAAAGAGGACAACTAAAATAAGCTATGAAAGAAAGTCATGAAATGACTTGAAAATCGACAGAAGGTCTTACAAGAGATATTGGTGGCAGTAGTTCGCAGCCTTCAGGATCAGGGATTAACTGTGGATTGCGTCGGAGTATTACTACGAGAGAAGCTGAAATTTCAGCTCGTGGTATTGATTCTTACATGTCCCCACAAAACAAAAATCAATCAAAAGCATGTTCTGAACTGAGAATATTAAAAAGGTTAGAAAATACATGGTGAAATTCTTCCACTATAATACAATATCATTCAATGCAGCTGATAGTGGTCCTTACTACCAAACCATGATTAATACTATTACAGAGGCAGACCCAGGTGTAAAAGACTCTACAGGGTAACAGATTGGCAATCTTTATTTAGAGGAGAAAATGAAAGAAATTGAAGTATATATTGCTTCAATAAAATAAAATGGTCGCAGTATGGTTGTACGATCATGTGTGATGGCTGGAGTTCCCGGAATAGAAAGCATATTGTTAATTTCATGATTTATTGTGATAAAAGCAAGATCTACTATACTTCTGTTGATACTACTAATATATCAAAGACTGTTGATTATATATTCTCGCTAATGGATAAAATTGTTGATGAAGTTGGTAAAGAAAATATCATGCAAGTTGTAACAGACAATGATGCAAGTTTCAAAGCAGCTAGTCACATGTTGATGGAGAAAAGAAAACATTTATTTTGGTCTCCCTGTGCAGCACATTGCATTGATTTGATACTTGAAGATATTGGCTCTGTGAAATCAGTCAAGAAGACATTAGATGATGCTAAATGATCACATCATTCATTTACAATAGCCTCAAAGTAGTGAAATTAATAAAGCAATTTACCAGAGATAGAGATTTGTTAAGACCAAATATAACACGTTTGCCACCGAGGTTTTTTATTGAAAACCTTATTCGCTATGAACAACATTTGAAAAGAATGTGTACGACTACCGAATGGCGTGAATTCAACAAGAAAAGGAGTAGAAGTGTGAGAGATAAAGTTTCTAATCTCATTCTGACTGACCGGTTTTGGAAGAAGACAAGAGAGGTCCAAAACATTATGAATCCTTTTATTAGAGTCTTGAAGATAGTGCACCAGGACAAGAAACCTACATTATCTATTATATTTGAAGCTATAGATAGAGCAAAAATGGCTATAAAGTCATCAAATAAGAACTGGAAGAAGTACTGGGATATCATTGATAGAAGATGGGAGGGACAATTGCATAGACACTTGCATGCTGCTGGTAATTCATTTGCCTAGAAATCATATTTGTTGACTAGAAATTGAAACTGTCATATCATAACAATCATGTGCTTACATTATTGCAGCATATTTTTTAAATCCAGCACTCTGATATTCAAAAAAAATTTTCTACACATCCAGAAGTGAGAAATGGATTAAATGAAGTCATTAAAAGATTGGAGCCGGATTTGAATAAACAAGCAAGAGCTATTAATGAGGTAATGATAATTTATTTATTTCATCAATATAATGTTATGTAAATATTAACACTTATGATGTGTATTCTCACATATAAAATTATTTGTGGATAGAGTTAGAGAATTTGAAAGCGCACTGATTAGAAGCAGTGCAAACAATCTTTTCCAACTGATTGGTGTTAATTATGGCGAAGAAGCTCCCAATCTGCAGAAATTACCATCAAAGTTTTAAGTTAAACATGTTCTTCATCGGGTTGTGAAAGAATTGGAACATGTGGTCGCTGATTCATACAAATTGCGCTACCGGTTGGCAATGAAATAGTTGCATAAACTAGTATTTGTGCATTACAACATGCGATTGCCAATAAGAACTTGACATGCAAAAGCGACACTATTGATTATTACAACCCAATTGATCTGAACAATATTTTCATGATGATGATATTTTGGATGAGTGAATTCAGGAGGGAGAACAACCGATATTACCACCATGTTGACTTAAGTTGGTTGGATGAAGGTGTTCGTCGTAGTGATGAAAATGACGGTGATGGCGGTGATGACGACGATGGTGATGGCGGTGATGATGACGACGGTAATGGGGAAGATGGTGATGATGATGACGACGTTACAGAAGTGATGGCGGTAATAATGAGATACTCATGGGGTTGGTGGAAGCCAACGAGGTGGTGCTACGACATGGGATTCAGAATATTATGCCACACAAGATACAGATCATGAAGCCCGAGTGAGAATTTCGCAACAGCATAGGCACTTGAATCGGTTGGTTGATTTCAATTCTAGCGATGATTATTCGAGTGGACATAATAACTACTCACAGGTCATCATAATCTTGAAGGTCATTTATAGGGTTGGGTTTGACATCTGGCCAACATTCTAGCACTGATTATTCTAGCACTGGTGAATATTCTACTAGCAGCACTGAATATCGAGGTTTTGGTATTATCACCATAGAACTATATGCACACCCCTACCGTCATATTACTCTGATGCTGGATCCTCTGGCCAATCATCTCAGCTAACAAGATTTCACCCAAACATATTATTATCCTTATAGAAAATATATACCTAGTTTCTATACTTATCGTGGAGATGATGATAATGATGATTTTGCGCCTGTTCGTAATTCAATGTGAAAATGATTATATTAGCAGGAACTTAGTGAATATTTTGTGCAATTTACTATATTATGCGTGTATTTTAATATCTTTCTACCGACGACGCTTATTTATGCTTTTTTCAGTTTATGTTTTGTGTGCTACATGATATGTTTTGAATATGTGATACATGAATTTTAATGTCTATATTTTTTTATGATTTATCATGATTTTTTCATAATTCTTTTAGCGTTCTATATAGCGTTTTGCGCGTATCGTCCGAGTCCGATCCGATTCGTCGAGACCGATCCGTCTCGGTGCCGCCGAGTCGGCGGCCGAGACGAGACGTTGAACCATGCATGAGACAAAACCCACCCCTCCATCCTACAAGGGCCACTCAAACTCACAAAAACACACAAACAACAACAAACAAGAAAAGAAAATAAAAGAAGAATGAGGCATAAGATAGATGGCACCACTGACCCTGAACCAACAACATTTCAATCTTAAAACGCAGCTCCCTCATGAGGTTAAGGGGCAAAATCACATCTGAACTTGAACAGCTTCTCCAAGTTCCTCATAAATTTTCTCCTCGCCAACTGCAACTTCACTTGCTATTCCGAGATCGAACCTACATGTGTTGAACATCTCACCCGCTAAGACTCTGATTTCTCCCCTATTCCTCACTAGCCAAATCTAGACGTACACTTGTGTTTCACTAGTCAATCATATAATGAACTAAGTAATCAATAAAAAATCAAGCTTTAGCAAGTAAACCAACTCATTTCAATCAAGTTGACTTTTTCATCAAACTAAGCTAGTTCTCACATGATAAATATGAAAATAATCAGAATTCACATAAACTTATCGAAATCCGAAAAAAAAAAAGGTGAAACAGAGATCAAATTCGTACCGTCTATCTTCACACGACCAGTAATGGTGTAGCCATCGGCGGACCTGAATTTTTTTTTCCCGGCAAATCAACCCTCCCAATCTCAAAATTTATCGAAATTTACTAGGGTTCCAGTGACAGGAAAAAAAAAAAAAAGGAGAGCACGAGCGTGGAGTTACCATACGGCAGCGAGCGCTTCAGGGAGGAGGCATGAGAGAACGAGGAGGAGCGCTGCCATGGGCGCGGTGATCACCACGGAGTTCCCCATTGCTTGAGAGAGAGCGGGTTCTGAAGCTCGCAGTATTTACGACTTCGCCATTTAATCTAGTTATTTGTTCTGGAGGATAGAAAGAGGATCAGGTGAAAGACAGATCACGGTACATCGTAAATACCCTACTGTTTTTCGCCATCTGTCGTATCTGGGCCGGTTTCGGGCCCCGACCGCGAGCCCGAATGCGGAACACAAACTTCGAAATCCTTTTTATTTGTTCATTTTGGTCGAGAATTGCGGATAAAGAAAAAAGAAATAGTCATGTTATATCAAAAAAAATTGAGCATTTGTAAATATTTTGAGGTTTTACAGAAGATTATATTCAAATTGAGAAATAATATTTATGTTTACTGTTAAATTTTAATTTTCCAAATCAGTAGGCCCATAATATGTTGCCCAGATGCTCGGTCTTTCGGTTTCAAAATTTGTTTCTTAAAAGAGTGAAAAGATTCATTATTGAAGAATATATAGCAAGAATCTTATTAGAAAATTTGTGTTTCTGGTGATCTAGGGTCTGTGTGGTTGTCGTAATTGGCAAAGTCTTTTACAGTTGCAATAAGTTACATGCATATAAGTTTTACGGTATTTGGTTTGTTATATAAGTTATAAGTGAGAAAATGTATTGTGTTTTACGGTGTTTGGTTGTCGTAATGTGTAAGTCGTAAGTGAAAAAGCTGATCACAAAATTAACTATTTAACGATTTAAAACTTAATATTAAAAATGTCAAATATTAAAAAATTTAATATTAACATAAAAAATAATACAAATTTGCATGACCACAAAATTACTGTAATGAGTTGTAAGTGATGGTAATTGGGATGCAAGTGAGTGGTAGTTGAATTGCGTAAGTCTTTTACGAATTACGGTCCAAACAAACATCATAGTTGCAATTGGATGTAAGTCATTTACGAATTACGGACTTTTACGATTTTTATGACGAAACAAACAGCCCCCAAGAAGTATCGCTAACTTGAGAAACTGTGTACATCACATGCACATGTATAATGAAGAAGAAACTTGTATACGTCCACGAAAATATTTTACATCATAAGTACATCACGAAGAAGCAGCTTTGAAGAAAATTGTTATCTATTACATTTTGATATCAAATGCAACCAAGGGAGAAGAACAAATTGCAGTTGACCCTACAAATTCCCCTAAAACAGAGAACAAATATTAATTTTCATTTACAACACCAGGGAGATCTTCGTTTCTGCTCTTCCAATCCATGAAATGTCAAAAAAAAAAAAGTATTTTTTTTTTTCAAGCTATAAATTTCGTAGCTCTACAATCGTAGCAACTGAGAAATCTTCTCGGAGAGGTTAGCAATTACAAATCCTGCAAACACCTGAGAGGAAAGACGAAGAGGCCAGATGTGAAGGAACAGGAACAAATCTTTTGATATCAGGGAAGGAAACACAGAAACGTAGGAACAATGTTTGTTTTCCGTAATTGACTCGTAAGTGATAAAATACAATTTCAGTAAAATCACTTACGGTGTTTGTTTGGAACCGTAAGTCGTAAAATGCATTTTGAGCCTAAACAATTATTTTTGTGATCATACAAATCTCACTTACAACCATTTTACAGTACAAACAGTTAACTTTGTGATCATGCAAATCCATATTACGGACAGTTAATTGTAATTAGATAATATTTTTATTACTAGATTAATTTTTTAAATTATGAAAAATATTTTTAATTATTAGATTAAAGTTAATTATTAGATTAAAGTTTTTATTAATTATTCTAATAATTTTGTAACATAAAATTAATAATATTTTATTATTAAATTATTTTTTTAATTTTGGAATCTAATATTTTTTAGTTATTGAATTTAATAATATTTAATATTAGATTGAAAATAATTAATACTAGATTACTATTAATATTTTAGTAATCTACTATTTTTTATTATTTTATAATATTATTATTTTAGTATTTTAATATTTACTATTTTTAATATTTACTTTTTATTATTTTACTATTTTTAATATTAATATGTTTAATCACCAAACAGTTAGTTTTATGGTCAATTTTTTCACTTACAACTTACACATTATCAATAAAACGCTGTAAAGCACAATGTACTTCCTCACTTACAATTTCACATTACCAATCGAACACCGTAAAACTTATTTGCATAAAGCTCACTGACAACTGTAAAGAGTTTACGACCTAGACGAGCACAGCCAAACAGGCCCTAAAACAAGTTCATGGGCGATCATATACTAAAATACTAGAGACCATCATATACCTTATTTTTGTTGCATTAGGGATTGAGTTTTGGATCAAGCATGCATGTGTGAAGGATGAGAGTACCATATCGTGCAAGAATTTATTGTACAGATGTTTTGATAATTACCTGAACTGAACAAGAACATAAACAACTGAATAATATCGATCATGAATCAACATATCGACAACCATGTTGATAAGGTGGCCACTAATGGAGTAGTCCATACAACACATAGTGCCCTATTTAAAAGAACCATCAAATTACCAATACTATTAGAAAATACCAATTCTGCAAAGATTTTCATGCTTGTTTAATCTACATACCAGCAGTTTGTCAGAGAGTACACATCCTAAGAAGCAATTACAAAGCAACATTTCTTCCATTCTAACAGAGTGGTGATGGTGAACTTGGTTCGATCCCCAATGCAGTCAATGCCACACGGAAACCAAAGTATTGCCAACAATATGTGAATGCTCAAAGATTTCTGAGTTTTAAAAAAACATTATGAAGTCACATTTTATAGAATGTAGCATGTGAGGTAAACGCGTTAGTGTCCCTGACATAGTTTCGGGTTGAAATGATCGTTACTTAAGGGGCCGTTTGTTTCGCGTAAAACTCGTAATTCGTAATATAACTTAACCCACCCAATTACAACTACGGCGTTTATTTGGACCGTAATTCGTAAAAGACTTACACAACTCAATTATCACTCACTTGCAACCCAGTTACCCACTCACTTACTGCCAGTTACAGTAATTTTGTGTCATGCAATTTTTATTATTTTTTATGTTAATATTAATTTTTTTAATATTTAACATTTTTAATATTTATTTGCAATATTAAAACTTTTTAAATCACCAAATAGTTAATTTTGTGGTCAACTTTTTCACTTACGACTTACAGATTACGATAATCAAACACCGTAAAATACAATATGTAATACTCTTGTTCTGTAATACAAAATAAATAAATAAATATAATAATGATATATATATATAATACACTATGTCAAGTTTCGAACCTCGTTCCTTTATAACAAATCCTAAGTCCTAAACATGATGCCACATTGGCGTGTGGTTAAAATGAGAGCTAAATTATTTTAAATAACCCAAAGTCAGAAGTTTAAAATTTGAATCTCTAACTGAAAGATCTCAAGATATATCGGGATCTCTTATCTTAACAACCTAGATTTTATCCTAACCAACTGATCCCTAAAAATCCTAACCTAAAATTCTATCTCAATATATTACCATAACCTTTATTCTGTTTTCTTTATGACAGAAAAAAAAAAAGAAAAAGAAAGAGCGATAGTTTTAGATAGAAATCATCTTTCGTCCTCATCCCTTCACTATTCTGAAACTGATCGTGATCGTGACGGAAGGACCGCTTGGAGGTTGAGAAGCAGTTGGAGATCGAGGAGCAGGAGAAATCTATCCAGATCTATCCAAGTAGGTTTTTTTAAACAAATTTACGAAGTTAGATTTTTTTTATTATCCCTATCTAGATTAAGTTGTTAAACTAGGTCTAATAATCTATCATGTCTGAGATCATCTTATAAAATGTAAATTTTCCCAAGATTGAGTAATTAAATGAAATATAAATTTATGGTATGTCATGCTTGAATTCTCTTTGTAATGGACTTTAATTTTATCTAATATATAAATATGCAAATAAAATAAATTGTAGAAAAAAATATATCCAAAAAAAAATATTTAAATTGCCATGCGTAGATTTATTTTCTAGAATCATTAATGTACACCCTTGCTTAATTAAAACCCAAATTTAATGATTTATTATCCCAAATTAGAAGAAAAAAAAGAAAGGTATTTGATTAAATAATTGCATCTTAAATAAATCCCTAAATAACTAAATTTCCTTTCACAGAGAACTTAGGGTAATTTATCAAGGTATTATTTATGGAAAACAAAAGTTAGAAAGATTAGAATTTATTTATATCTGTATATATATATTGGTATGTATTCATGTTTGTAAATAAAGATAAAAAAAAAGGAAAAAACAGAGAGCAACTGCTCTCGGCCAAAGGCCGAGAGCAGCTGCGGCTGCACAGACCCACCGGGTCTGTGCAGCCGGGTCTGCACCCGACCCGGGTGCAGACCCGCACCCGTTGCCCAGCCCAGTGGCCTGGGCAGCCACTGGCCGGGTTCTTGCAGAAAAAAAAAAAACATTTTTCCTTGACCTGCTCTCGGCCAGGCCCAAGAGCAAGCCCTTGCCTGGCTCCATGGGCCAGGCCAAGGTCCGGGAAAAAAAAAAGAATAAGACAGGGCCTGGCAGAGCCCAGGCCCAATCCCAGAAAAAAAAAAAAACAGAAACTGGGCCTGGCCAATGGGCCAGGCCAGAAAACAACAAAAAAAACAGAGAATAAAGGAAGCCCAATTCATTTAATCCTACCCAATTACAGCAACAGACCCTATAAGTTTTGAAAAAACAATTTTTTTTATCTAGATAAAAAATGGAAAAAAATAATAAAAATAGTGATAAATATATAGATACTTCTACCATCTACATAAAATTTTGGAGTAATTTGCATCTCATATGGGCTATACCACTGCATTTAAAGATTGAAACCCGCTATTCTAATTTCAGACCCGTTAAGAAAATTTCATGTTTTAAACATTTACCATTTAAACACATAAAAAGCAGTAATAAATCTGAAAATCTCATAATTTATACTTCTTATGCCCTTATTTAAAGATCTGGATTGTCCACACATGATTTAAAATACTAAATAAATAGAATATTTCATGTAAAAGTCGATATATGAAAGTTCGATAATTTCTAATTCGAATATATATTAATGTAGATTTCTCCTATTGGTGCTTGGACGCGTGGTAGCCCCGGTGAGTGTTCTTTCACTCACTATATTTTGTATATATATCATTTTGTTTATTTTAGGATATTTATTGTTGCTATTATTGAATGGTGATCTAATAAACTTATTGTTAAAATCCCAGAACTTAGAAATTGCTCAGAAATGTGTAAGATTCCAAATATCATATTGCATAATTAGATGTTTGTTTTTTTTCTGAAATCTCTAAATTATTTTGATTGAATGTTATTGAATACTCAATGAAGTAGAAATTTTTATAATTGTGAAATTGTTAATTATTGAAAATTATTCAAAAAAGTAATTGAAATTATTGGAAATTGCAGAAAAGGAGGTGATACTGAATTCTCTATATATATTGACTACATCATAGGAGGGATTATATGATATTGGATCATGAGAATATTGAAGGAAAAAAAAGAAAAAAAGATTATGTTACTATTGTCACTGGGTAAGACATTTTTCATTGTCACATACGTCATTGTTATTGTTATTGATCATACCCAGCAACTTAGATGACATAATCATTGATAACTTATAACTGGGGATGGGAAATTGATAAAGGAGACGGTGTTGGTATTTTGGGTGGACTTAGGATATAGGTTGCGTAGCCGAAATACGGTTCCACTGCAGGGTTCCGAGGGATGACTGACATCCCGTATTGTTCACATTGTTATCGTTATTGACACATTGTTATTGTTATTGATATTGACTACCTAGCGGTAGGACCTGGTTCAGCGCCAGGTGATTGGGCCGTAGTTCCGGGTATGTACGGAACCCACCTAAAACACAAATTCCGTCTCCAATTATCAATTTCAAACAATAAGACATTGAGAATAACTTACACAGATATATTGACAACTTACCTCATCTGGATAAATTATAGTTTATAAATGGTTATGTGGTGTATATTACTGAACTTTACATGATTCTGATATGCTAATTACTAGAAAGAAAACTATATTAGCTATGCATGTTGTCGTTAGATTTTACATGTTATTTTTTATATTCCCTCTTTTTCATTTATTTAGGTCGCTATTGACGACCCTGAGTTGCTTACTCAGGTTCTGATCCAGAGACTCTGCAGGAGCAGGAGTACTTCGAGCACCTTACTGATCTTCAGTAGACAGATCCTTCTTTTTCATATGTGAGAGACTTTATTATCGTATTTTCTATGATTCGTTATGTTGTAATAAGTGAGACTTTTGGTGACATTATGTACTTGATTTCTTCTAGCTGGAATAACGAATAAATCTTGTTTTATTTGAATCAATGTACTGAGGCTTAACGTATTTGTTTTAAAAATACGTCGCCGGCTCTCGTCACGTACCCTTATTATGAGTATTATGATTGCGGGGCGTGACACAATACATTTTTCCACTTACAATTTATATTACCAACCAAACACCATAAAGTTTACATGCATGTAACGTATTTACAACTGTAAAAGACTTTACTAATTACGACTTACGATTACGGCCAGTTACGACAACCAAACAGGCCCTAGTCTATTGAATTTCTATTTGTGACTGCATCAGTATTCTAGCCAATTCAGGAAATTATACTCAACTATACCTGAACGTATTTAATTAGTTATACTTGAGAAGACAATTGAAATGACATTAAGAGTCATAGAAAATAAGGATAAAAGAAATTCAGCGTATGAATGATCTCCACACTTTAAGAAGACGACTCAAACACTTTCACCAATGCGCTACTATGGCCTGTTTGGTTAAGGTGAAAGTGGGAAGTAAGGAAGTGAGGAATTAGTAATAGTTCCCTTTGGAACTTGGAATTAGTTAATAAGTTTTCCGGTGTTTGGATGTTGTTAGGAAGTGTGGTCTGAAAAATGTTATGTCTTTTCGGTGTTTGGATGACAATATGGAAGTAAAAGTGAAAAAGTTGACCACAAAATTGACCGCAAAATAATATTAAAATAATTAATTAAGAAAATAAAAATAGATTGTGATTAGAATGTAAGTAAGATTTACATGATCAAAAAATTAACTGTTTTGTGATACAACTTATTACAAATGTAGTTTACATGACCACAAAATTAACTGTAGCACTCTGAAAGTGAGAAAATGATTGTGTAAAGAAAAAATAGAAAAAAAAAAGGGATTTTCTTATTTTACTTTTCTGATGTTTGAATATATAAGTAAGTGAGCAATTAAACTTCTCATTTCTTACTTCCGCAAACTTCCTTGCAACCAAACACCCCAAAATGAGAAGACACAATAACATTATCTCTCTCATTAAGTTGGCAACATCAACCTCACCAATCAACAAGAGATGTTGATGGCTTTCACCTCACTTTGGGACCTCACGTTGGCATCTTCTTGCCCACCACTCAATAAGCACTCCGATAACCTTGAGATTCCATTCACAAAAGAGGAAATATGTACAACAATTTTTAATATCGGCAGTCACAAAGCACCCAAGTCAGATGATTTCTACATGATATTCAATAAACTTTTTAGCCACTTCTTCAGTGAGATGATTTTATTATGGAGAGCTTGACCTCAGACGCTTTACCATGGTCTTTATTACCTTGGTTTCTACAAAGAAACGTGCCAGTTTTTTAACGGACTTTAGGACCATTAGTTTTCTCAATCATCTTCACAAGATTATCTCTGGTGTCTTTGATTTCGACTCTATCCAAAAATCTTACTTCTTATTCAGTTGAGCATAATGACATTCATAGAAGGAGAGACATCTTAATTTAAGTTCAATTGAGTCGGCCAAAGAAACATTTCATCTTAATCAGGCTAATTATCCTCCTTAATTAACCTCCAAAAGGCTTTACCATCATTGATGGGCTTTACTCTTCAATGTTCCCAGTCTAGACACATGCTTCCAAATATCAGTCAATTTCGATATATACAATATCGTATGAGTTTTGAGATACTTGATATAATATTATCCCTATAATATCGGTCGATATCAAGTCAATATTGTTGACTGACCGATATAGCTGATATTGATAGTCGATGTTAATATTAAAAATCATTACCCAATACCGAAACCGATTCCAAGATTTTAAACCATACTACTTTAACCAAATTGATCTCGTGTATCTGCTATTGCCGGTTATCCTCTATTTTTTTAGTTCTCACTAATGGCCAAGTGGGTGATTAGATTTGATGCCAGAGACAACTTTGTCAAAGCGACACCTCTCCCTTACCTTTTTATCCTAGTTGTTATGACTTCTTCAAAACTCTAAAGAGAACCTTTGAGGGTAATTTCATCCAACAAGTAGGAAAAAGTTCCAATCCATCTCGTAGGGATTTACTATCTCTCTATATAAGAGAGATAGACTTGTGTCATTCCGGAAGAATTCAAGACCGAATACTTCCCACTCAAATACAACCCTACGACATATGAATGCAAGATTCACTCTATTGAAGTTGATCTACATTATTTCAAGTTAAGAAAAATAAAAAATCATATATTTTGAATGATTTTTGCTCATCCATCAAATAGGCGCAAAATAGAAGGCCAAAAATAGCTTATTGCTTAGATCTATATATTTAGACAAACAAATTCTCGATCCAATAATTTCATCATGATCTAAACACTTAAAACCCTCATACACTAATTCTTATTAGATTTCAAAATTCTACACTACTAAACTAACCATTCACTATTTCTGTCGTCTATTTTGTGCCTACTTGATGGATGAGTAAAAAATATTCAAATACATGATTTTTTTTATTTTTAATTACTTGAAATAATGTAGATCAATTTCAATAGAGTGGATTTTGCATTTGGATGTCGTAATCTATCTCTCTTTATATATATAGAGACGGACTTGTGTCATTTCGAAAGGATTCGAAGCCGAATTCTTTCCACTCAAATACAACCCTACGACATTAGAATACAAGATCCACTCCATTGAAGTTGATGTACATTATTTGAAGTAGCTATATACCAAAAATCAAGTATTTTAAATACTTTTGCCCATGCATCAAATAGGGAGAAAGCGAACGACCAAAATAGTGAGTTGGTTAGTTTAACGGTGTATAATATTTGAAATTTAACAAAAATTGGTGTGTGGGGGTTTTTTAAGTGTTTAAATCATGATGAAATGGTCGATCGAGAATTTGCCTGCGTAAAGATGTAGATCTAAGCAATATGCTATTTTCGATCATCCATTTTGTGCATACTTGATGGATGCGTAAAAAGTATTCAAATGCATGATTTTTGGTTTATAAGATACTTTAATAATGTAGATCAACTTCAATAGAGTGTATCTTATTTTTTGATGGCGTGAGCTTGTATTTGAGTGAGAAGGATTCGAGCCCGAATCCTTCCCGAAGGATCCTAGTCTACCCCCCTATACATATACACCAAATCTCATCCACTTTACTAACTTGGATTTATAAAATACGTACATGAAATTATATATGTACGCTAAGTTATTCTTATTTATATATACCTATATTTTCATCATATATGTATATGAAACAATAAATTCTCAATTTCTCTTTAAGTTTTTATCCACTAAATGTATCCATAATTATGGTAACTTGTTCAAAAAATATTTACTTCACATTTCATATAAATTCCATCAATTAAATGATGATATGATTATCAAATGAATTATTTATTCTAATTACCTGATATTATCTCTAAATTCTCAAATTTTTCTTTAAGTTTTTATCCACTAAATGTATCCATAAATTATGGTAACTTGTCCACAAAAATATTTACTTCCTGTTTCATATAAATTCCATCAAATCAAATGGTGGTATAACTATCAAATGAATTATTGGTTCTAATTACAGAAATTATTACTAATCAAATATTTAACATTAATTAGGATTTCAAAATCGGGTTGTTACAAGGGGTGACCGAGGAGTTTAACAGCTTGTTGCATATGCTAAGTGCAACCGTGATTCCTGCGAAAGTGAGATAGGATTTTCCTGCTTTACCAGATTAGTTTAGATTTTAACTTTTTCTTTTTGCTCGAATACTAGCCAAAGACAGGTATGAGATATTTTGTTGAGTACAAAATTCTTACTTATATGTATCCATTTTTATTAATTTTATATCTGAGATAATGTTATTCAGTGTTTTTAGTTACTTTTGCAGAAGACGGCCTAAATGCATATTCTAAAAGAGAGTATTGTTTAATGCAATAAAGGAGCCAAGACTATGAACTCAGGGTCATGGTCAAGCCACGTGAAAGCTCACTTCAAGGAGAGCAGCCCAATAATGAATGGATAAAGTTAGATCTCTCTAATCTAGATTTAGATATTAGATAATCATCTTCAATCAATCCACATCTTATCTGAAGTGAGTTTGAAATGTTATTTTGATCCAATCACTAGTTGTAACTACCAGATATGCATTAGAATTTAACGATCAGACAGTTGTAACTACAGATTTGCAGTCAAGATCCGAACAATTAAGCATTTATACTTCACGCTATGCAGTTAAGATCCTAGCAATCAAGTTTTTGTAACTACAAAAGACGTAATAGAGATCTTAACAAACAATTGTAACAAACTCTGAGTATAAATAGATGGGAGGGCTTAACCTAGTGATATCACTTGTATCCTCCAAAAATCCGAGTAAAACTTATTGCTGCAACCAATGAGCTTGGAGATCATTTGTAATAAAGTTAAGGATTAATAAACTTTTTTTTATAATATTTTCTTCTTCTTCATTTTATTTTATTTTATTATTTACTTATATTCATGTGTAACTAATCTAATGTCTAGGATAGGATGAAATTAAGTTAAAAAATGTTTAATTAACTAAAATTCATCTCTCATGTTGTGCTCATTGTTGTCATGATTTTGTTAGATTAAAACAACATCAAAAATTAGTTAAATCATTTAAGAACTTTGATAACTAAAATTGAATGTCACTCTAGTTTATGCTTAAAGAAAATAATTTATGTTTTTTGAATTATTGTTTAGTTTAACTTGATCATCTTCTAAAAAGATCTTTATGCTTGCATGTCTTGTCTTCCAATTTGTAGACACTTAATCGTGACATAAATCGTGATATTTTGAGAGAGAGTGAACAAGTTATTTAATATTTTCATTCTTAGGGATTCTTTCCCTAAATTATTTTCCTATTAAAATTTCTTGCTTAAATCAATCAAATATTTTTCAGCTTTATTTTTTTTTATTCGTCGGGATATTAACTAAGTCACAAAAGAATATCTCTTCCCTGCGAATTGATCCGTATTTGCGCATACTTCACCGTACAACATGCACTTACGATTTAATTTAATTTCTCACGAATACTGCACTTTGATGAAATGGAAAATGTATTAGCGGTTTGGCCCACTGATAATACCCCTCTTTCACGAGGGAGGTCCCACGTTCAATCTTTGCATTTGTCAAATGAGAGATTAATTTGGATAATTAGCGAATGGGTATGTGTGTATATAGTCTGGAGGGTGACCTCCATTATCTTTCTAAAAAAAAAAGATAAAATTAATGGAGAACAATACAAATGGAAAGAAACTTTCCAAGAACTTTAGCTCATATCTAGTTCATTGATCAAGCACTATATGTATTAACTATAAATCACCAATATGGTTTCGGCCAAAAGCGATTTAAGATTATCATAATAAATTCTTATATTTGATGAGAAAGAGAATCACAAGTAAAAAAAAAAAAAAAAAATCCAATTTACAGTAGGATTGATTTATTAAGTCATTATTATAGCAAATCTTCACTGTTGATTGAAAAAAAAAGTTTTCAATTGAAATGATTTCTGAATCAAACCAACTCAAGATTAAGAAAATGAATCCCATTAAATCATTCACTCATGCAATCACAATTTAAAAAAATAACTAGGCATCCTATACTCATTTCAATATCTTGCAATATACAAAACACCCTGAGTCCTAATATTTTTTTTTGAATATTCCGTAATAAAAATCAGCTCCTAATTTATTCAATATTGTGCGACAGACTAAAAAGTAAATAAAAACTAAAAATCCTACTCCTTTTTAATATGCTGCAATTTAAGAAGAAAAATACTGACTACTACATCTCTATTCACTTAATCTTTTCTTCCAATTGCTACTCCAAAATTTTAATTTCTTACAATTAGTCAAACCAAAAAAAAAGAAGAGCTCATTCTTCAATGTTCTATTCTATCAGGATTTTGAATGGAAAACCTATTAAGTTTTAGATTCTCATATGATTCTTCTTTATATAATTCAAGCCACTTCAGGGCGCGAAGATAAGTTTCAAGAGAAAGGCAAGTTTTTACTTTTTCATACTTTTCTTTTAATTACTCTTTTTTCCCCTTTTAAGGTTACTTTTATTTGATGATAGCTATGTCTTTTGCTATAATTTGTTTATAAAATTTTTATAGACTCACTGAGATAATTTTTTTTTTTTTTTTTTTTTTGATGATTATGAATTTGGAGTGTGCTCCCTTTCTCTTCTCTTCTCACATACAACAGAGGCTCAGAGAGAATATCTGCCCTCTAATTTTACTAGTTCGCCCGCGTCTGCAGAACTCGCCGAAATGCAAACGCCATGTGAGCTGTCGGCAGACTTGTTGGCAGAAGCCAA